>JACSYO010000503.1:782500-855000 GCA_016806645.1 Ophiodon elongatus | reverse complement strand
TTCTCCACAACTATTTGATTGGAATTAGCTGTGTTTATTACTTTTATTATCATTCGTTTAATGTTTAAAAATAAGAAAATAGTTCAACGTGCTCATCCCGAACTCCCATCGCTCAAGGTGACGTCTTCAAATTGCTTGTTTTGACTGACCATCAACTAATCAAGTCATAGTTTCAGCCCTGTTGTGTGTGTGTGTGTAAAGTACAGTAAGCAACTGTTTGCTAACGAGTTCAACATATCAATTTAATAGGTGATAAAAATCAATGTTGTGTTCACAACTTGTCTCCGCTGACCCCAAGTGGCCAAACAAATAATGACTTATTGTAGGTGTAACGGAGTTTTCTTCTAAACAAACAGAAGTTCACTTTTGTGTGACTCACTGAAACACGTTGTGTGCAACTTTGAGTTTTAACAAATGTGTTGACTGCACTTCTTTCCTCCTAAAACATTTGCAAAGCAATTCTGTAAAGCACTTTAAAAGGTCCCATATTGTAAAAAGTGAGAGTTTCATGTTTGTTTTGTTTTATAAAGAAGCCTCAAATAACATAAAACGCTGAATCCATGTTTAAATACACAGTCTGTATTCAGAAACTGTCTTTAAACAAGCCGTCAGGATTCCTGTTGTGATGTCACAACTATACAATATTGGACCTTTTCACAGTTTTAAACATTAGCACTCTAAATGTGTCGCAGTTCATTAAAAAAAAAATGTCTTTTGAACATTAAAGTATGTAAACGTGTTCTAGTACAAACCCAAAGTACCAGTTTGAACCTGGAAATGAGCACAATATGTCGACTTAAACGCTCAGAAATCAATAAAAACATCGAGTAATCAGGGTTGAGCCCGGCGGTGTTTACATCCATGTTTATTTACTCGCTTGCGGTCAGCGTTCATGGTGCGCTGTAGATCAATGGAACGATGCGAAACCATCAGGAATGTGTATCGCATCACGCGTGTGACAATAACAAAACACTCATAGGCTGAAAATGTTCTGACCGGATGAATGAAAGTTGAACGGAGAGCTGATGAGTGATGTCATGTTCTATTGGGTAGTTTTTATTGTCTCTCCGTGACTTGGCAGCTGAAGGGAGACAATGACTAAAGAGCCCTCTTTAAGCCAGTCAGAGGGTCCCAGTGAAACTCATGGGTTTCACTGGGAGTCGTGTTACTTGAGTGGGAGATAACTGTCAGAAGGTTCCTTTATCTTCCACTTGTAATTACAAGCAGGTTTTTACTGATTTTCCATTTTGCTTCACCTCATTCATTCCGTTTGAATCCCTGAAATAATCGGAGATGTTGGTGGTGATTCAGAGGTCTGGAACCAGCGGTTTTTCCCATCTGGCTGCACAAATTTTATTTATGTACTATATGATTTGAACGTGGCATGAAATATCTTAAAATGGTCACCACAAAGATCAATGTTTCTCAGACTTCTTTTTTCCCTGGGGACCCACTTTTTAAATATGCATTAAGGTGGAGTTAACAGGGTCTTTTTCCTCTCATCAGTAAAACAAACAGAAGCTTCTCTGATTAGATTCAATGTTATAAGGAGTCTTCAATCATCAGAACCAGGCGGCAACCTCCGGTTCTGCTGAGTGAAGCCGAAGCGGAAGTGCATTCTCTCCACTGACCAGCAGGGGGCGACTCCTCCAGTTGCAAAAAGAAGTCTGATTGTATAGAAGTCTATAATAAAAATACTTCTGAATGATTTATTCCCTCAGTTAACATTGTAAACATGAGTTTATGGTCTCACTTTGTCTTCTTCAATAGAGCATGATGTTCATTTTGTAAATTATGGTCCAGTTTAGAGTCAAATAGACCATAAAGCGGGGTACGCTTTAGAGCGGGCTTACTGTGATTGACAGGTCGCGACCGCTACCAGAGCCGTATTCGACGTCTCTACATCACTCATCCTCATTCCAAATGTTAACTCTCGTTCATTAGTTGCAAAAAAACCAACAACATGGCGACAGCTGCGAAATTACCAAGTCCACAAACCAATAGGTGACGTCACGAGGACTACGTCTATGATCAGAACGATACGAACATTCAGGCTCCCTCGTGTGGCTCAAAGGTGTACTGCAGATGTAAAAGAAAAAAGGTATTAGGGGACCTTAATAAAATCTCTTGCGGCTCCCCTGAGGGTCCCGACCCAGTCTTTGGGACAGACTGCTATCGATGGTTTTATTTGAGCAACAACACGGCCTCTCCTCTCGGGGTCCACCTGCAGGCCGAACTTTAACATTTGCCTGATGAGCATCACAGAGTCACTGGAGCTCCCAAATGGCTTCACATTCAGATGTGCAGTTGTCAGTTACATGCTTTGAGCTCCCCGTCGTTTACGTCCGTAATCCTCGAACATACCATGTGGACGGCTCAGCCTGCGAGTCCAGAACAAATGTTCGGGCTTCTTTCAGCCTGTGATGAAGGGTCAGAGGGCTCTGCTCTGTCACAAGTTATTTTTAGGGGTTGGGGATATTTTCATTGAGGCGTCACCGGTGGACCGTGGAGATGGCGAGATGGACGGTATTTAAGCCGCCCGGGGAGACTTCACTGCCACGGCAGGACCAGAGCACACACGCTCGGATTCAAGGTAAGGACTCATTTCTGTTGGAGTGAAGCTTCCTGTTTGTAGTTGAGTGGTGTATTACAACACAGGGTGATTTATGATGACTTCTTTTAGTTTTATAGGTTGAATTACAATACAATACAATTTTGTCCCTTTTTTCGACATGAACCTAAATGTCAGGAGTCTGTTCCAAGTGAGATTTCTGATTTGTCTCGAGGAAAGAATCTGACATTTCCAGTAGTGTTTTGGCAGCTTTTGTCTGTCTGATGCCTCAGTAAAGCCTCGGCTCCTAGAATATCACATACCAGACCTGTGAGGTGATGGGCAGCCTCTGATATGAGCCGGAGATGGAATGTCAGAGAGCAGGCCGGGCAGGGCGGCACGGCGGCACGGCCACATCTCCACATCTCCACGCTGACGTTAAGAGTCATATCTGATGAGATGAGAATCATCGAAACTGATGAGGAAATAAGAGTTCAGAGGTTTGAGTGTTCTGGTATAGATACAAGGTTTTAACCACCAGACTGCACGTTTAAAAAAAAGGTTTAGACATCACACAGAGGAATGTTTAGGTTTTTAAAGGTTTATTTAGTGACCCTTTTATTTAAAAAAAAAGAATATTTTTTCAATTCATAGGTAAATTGTATTTAGAGTGACGTTTAACTCTTAACTCCTGTGCTGCATACAGTTATATTATTCAGTCTAGTGTCACATCTGATACGTCCGTGAACAATAAATTCAAACTGTTGCCGTCAAATTAGGAGATACAGCGTTCCATGATTTTATGAGGTTAGACTGAACTGAAGCTCTCTTGCGCACCTGGCAATCCTAAAAGTAAACATGGAGCTTAATCCCAGATCACATGTATGTTGAAGGGTGCTGAATATTTCATGTGCAGGAATTCTAATGCTGTGTTGAATGTATGTGTCCTTTGTTATTTGTCTTCTTTCAAAACTGAGCTGCTGGGATGCCAGAAGCATTCTGACATGATCTGACAATGCATCATCATCATCATCATCATCATCATCATCATCATCATCCTCCTCAGTTGGGATATATTTTTGCTGTAATACTTTAGGAATCTCTGCACTGGATTTCTTATTTCCGATATTTAAACAACTAGTCGATCACTCAATGAAACAAAATAAGATAATATTTATTTTAAAAGAAGTTAACTGCGTTTATCATTTATCAAATGAAAATATCCAAACACATAACATGCAGGGAGGACCTGGCTCATCCCCATCGCAACGCCTTACAAACAAAAATATTTAAACTATTTTAAGATATTAAGTTTGACTAGAGCTGACACAATTAGTCAATTAATTGATTGGCAATCATTTCAAAAATAATTTTTCCAAGCAGCTACTCAAATGTGCAAACTTGCTGTTTCTCTGTTTCTATATTATATCGTTGTTATCTGAATATCCTTAACTTTTGGCCTGCTGGTCAAACAAAAACATTGCATTATGGGGAATTACACCGAGCATATTTCACTACATCATATAATTAATTAAAGTAACTGAGAAGATGATCTGCAGAAAAATCGTGTATTAAATGTACCGTTGCAGCCCTACCATAGACTCTAGAAGACTATTATGGGAGTGTTTGTTGTCAGCAGCGACTGATAAAAAAATTAATTTGTTGGAGTTTTTTTTTTTTGGTTTCCGTAAGATGCCAAACTGGGGAGGAGGCACCAAGTGTGCGGCCTGTGAGAAGACGGTGTACCACGCAGAGGAGATCCAGTGCAACGGGAGGAGCTTCCACAAGACCTGCTTCATCTGCAGTGAGCACACCGGTTCTTTCTTCTGGGCCCCGGTGCAGCAGAGGGAGTGTCATGGTGGATCAGCAGAGGGAGTGTCATGGTGGATCAGCATAGAGGGAGTGTCATGGTGGATCAGCAGAGGGAGTGTCATGGTGGATCAGCATAGAGGGAGTGGCATGGTGGATCAGCAGAGGGAGTGTCATGGTGGATCAGCATAGAGGGAGTGGCATGGTGGATCAGCACAGAGGGAGTGTCATGGTGGATCAGTACAGGGAGAGTGTCATGGTGGATCAGCAGAGGGAGTGTCATGGTGGATGAGCAGAGGGAGTGGCGTGGTGGATCAGCACAGAGGGAGTGTCATGGTGGATCAGCAGAGGGAGTGTCATGGTGGATCAGCACAGAGGGAGTGTCATGGTGGATCAGCAGAGGGAGTGTCATGGTGGATCAGCACAGAGGGAGTGTCATGGTGGATCAGCACAGAGGGAGTGTCATGGTGGATCAGCACAGAGGGAGTGGCATGGTGGATCAGTGTTCTTTCACTAAGCCCCTCCCTGTTTCTGAGTCTCATCTGCTTTTCGTCAGCTGCCTTGTTGACACCTCTTTGGGTGCTGCGCTGAACTGAGAGAAGAGCCACACAACAACAACGCGGTCGCGTTTATCTTTATTCTTTTCTAGTAAAGAGTCCAGTTTTTGTGGTTTTATTATTTATTCCCTTTATTACTTTAATTTCTTCTCTTCCATCTCATTTTGTTCATGCCTCCTGTTCTTTTCTTTCTCATTTTTACTTTCTTTTCTCTTTTTTTTTTTCTTTCTTGCTCAATATAATCTTTATCTCTTTCCTCTGTGTTTTTCCAATCGCCTCCTTCCTTCGTTTCCTCCTTGCTCTTTTCTTCATTGCCTCCCTACTTTCTTTTGTTCCTTGCTACCTCCTTCCTTCATTCTTTACGCGCTTTCTTGCTTCCTATTCCGTCTATCGATTCCTTCTTTCTTTCTTTTAACCCCTCTTGTTATTTATGTCTTGCCACATTTCATCATTCATCATGCACTTCCTCTACTCTTCCTCCGTCTCCTACTGCTGCTCTTTAATGTTTACAGTTCAACCGGCACCACGCTCTCTCAGCAATCTCTCATATTTTTTCTTAAAAAAAAAAAAAAAAGCCCCATTGTTTAATGCAACGACGTGTTCTGGTAGTTCAATTAAATGGCCGCTCTCTGGCTTCGATGCCCCAGCGGAGTTCCCCCTCTCCTTCTGTTTGACCGGGCGGTCTGATCCGGGGACGGTTTCCTGATCTCTGCTCGAACACGAACCCTCTCCAGCTGGTGGGCCATGAGTCTGTGTGACTGCTCCATTGTTCCAGAGGGAGCCCCGAAGGCCTCCACGATGAGCTAAACCATCACGCTAAGTGTTCGTCTCTTCTCCAACATTCACCTCACACTCTCCTCCCTTCCTACAAATAGAAACACAAGACATCTGAGTGTGTGTGATGCCACTGTTGACTGATAAAACCGGCAATGTGGCGATCTTTATTTAACCTCCATTACTCCATCATGACACTTCCCCCGTCTGGGCAAACTGAATCCCTCTCACTCAGCCAACAGCTGGTTGAAATGTGTAAAATATTTGTGTTTCTTTCACACAGTGAGCTGCAGAAAAGGGCTGGACAGCACCACGGTCGCGGCGCACGAGTCTGAGATTTACTGCAAGTCCTGCTATGGCAAGAAATACGGGCCGAAAGGCTACGGATACGGGCAAGGAGCAGGAGCTCTGAACTCTGACCCTCCTCGACATGGGGGCCTGAAGCCTCCAGAGTAGGTTCTCACGCTGCTGTTAGACACAAGTCTGCTCAGTTACCTCCAAGGATTTAATATACACCCCTGTTCATTTTAGGTGATTTAGATGAACTCATCCTTTAATTACTGGCTTTCAAACGAGTTAATTCCGCCTTCCTCCAGTATGATGGAGGTTCCTTTCTTAACACAGCTGCAGAAACACGTCTATAACTTCACATTTATTTGTGGTTGTACAATAAAAAATAAAAAAGCAAGACACAGCAGGGTGTAAATATAGCTAAAGTGTCCCATGATGTGTTACTGCACTCTGGCACTAGTGAAATTCTGGGGGGGAACTAAATTGTGACTATTCAAAAATAATGAATACATAAAAGCATACTGGCTGGTGCTAACATTTGGTGATGCTGCTTTTAGCCATTATGCTCCATTATGCTTGAAATTTTAAACAGAAACCAAAATTCCATCTATTCAGTCTGACTTTTATGTGGCGTTTTAGAATTTTATGGTTTCTATTATTTTGTATCATAAAATATGAATTTATAGTGTTTTATGTGTGTTTTTTTATGTTATACTATTTTACCATGATCAATTTTAGTGTATTATAATTGAGTATTTTGCATTAGTCTCTTCATCTTCTCTCCATTTTCGTCTTGTTTCCGTGGTGATTAGTGAAGCACTTTGAATTGCATTTGATTGATTGATTTGTATGAAAAGTGCTCTATAAATACAGCTTGATTGATTTATTGATGTCAACACACACTTATTTTTTTTTTTCTAGCTCTAAACCAAAACCAGCTTCCTCAATATCTAATGAAACTAAATCTTCCCCGAAGTTCGGATGTTCAGACCGCTGCCCTCGCTGCTCCAAAGCCGTCTACGCAGCCGAGAAGGTGATGGGAGCAGGGAAGGTAAGGAACACTGGGGTGGACTTTTAAAATTTACTTTGCCGCTTTCTTGAAGCCTCAACAGACTGACAATCTGAATTCAAACCTCTTCTCTCTAAATAATCAGTTTTTTTCCCCGTCTTCAACGATCCCACCAAGGTGCTCTTTGAGCCCAAACATGTGGGTGTAACCATATAAATATTGTATTTCTACGAGTGTAACGGTGGAAGAATGAGGTCCCGAGGGCAGAAACAATCTCCGCGAAGCTTTACCACAAACATAGCGACACACTAAACTCTTTCAGGAACTCTGTGGCAAAGCCTGGAGGACTGGAGGCGCGAGAGGCCTCGCCGAGTCCCACAGGCTGGCGAGCTGAGTGAGGAGAGCCGGGTGAGCGCTGACGACAGGCGGCTGCAAACACCGTCGGCCAGGGAGGACAATTGTGGTCGAGGAGCGCAGAGGGATTAATAACAGCTGTGTGCAATCTGAGGCTATATTCATATGGTAACAATAACAAAAGAATTCTGACCCCACAAACTGTTCAGAGACAAACATGAAAATACCTTAAAAAAAAAATCAAGGGCCCAAACATGAAAATACCTTAAAAAGAAATTCAAGGGCCCAAGAACATAAATCCTTGTGACCTTGTGACCTTTTCCTGTACTGATATGGTCACATGACATCTCACTCCGTCTCCCGTTTACTTCAATTGAAGCACAAACGATGCAAAAAGTCAAGGGTGCGTTTCCTGTTTCGCTGTGATCTCCGGCCGGCTCGCAGCAGGTCACAGTTCACCTACGACCGAGCGGACGTCCTCAAGGTTTAGTTCGGTTCATTTAATTTGATATGGATTTAGATTTATAACATATTTATGCACAAGGACCAGATGCACTGTGTTTAGTGTTTGCAGTGAAACGCTGATTTACAACAGCGGTCCACGGGAGACTAAAGTTTCTAAAGTTAAAATGGAAAAGAACAAAAGGATGTACATCCACAAATACATACACACCCATACGTCCTCACAAATAACACATATTCATCCACAAAGTACAGGTGAGGCTACAGAGTATCATCCATGATTTAATACCTCTATTAGACCGATCGTCTAAATGAGTTATTATTCGAGCTTCTCTCTGCATCGTTACACAGCTGGGCCACAAACTCTCATTCACTGGTAATTATTTGTGATTGCTCATGTTGTTTTTTTTCTTCTTATGGGCCCTTGTTCTGTTTGAATGCTAGATTTAGCTTTATTAATATCTTAATAATTGTGTGTGTGTGTGTGTGTGTGTGTGTGTGTGTGTGTGTGTGTGTGTGTGTGTGTGTGTGTGTGTGTGTGTGTGTGTGTGTGTGTGTGTGTGTGTGTGTGTGTGTGTGTGTGTGTGTAGCCCTGGCATAAAACCTGTTTCCGCTGCGCCCTGTGTGGAAAAAGCCTGGAGTCGACCACAGTGACAGACAAGGAGGGAGAGCTGTACTGTAAAGGTAGGCACACATACACACACTATTTTCAAATTTTCAAAATCAGAAAACAATGTTTAAATTTGATTGTTTTTATTTATTTTCTTACTTTCTTTGCAGTTTGCTACGCCAAACACTTCGGGCCAAAGGGCTTTGGACTGGGCAACGCCGCCATGTTGGAGTAACGACAGGAAACTCTCATTCACTGTGTTTACACGGCGGCTTTCTACCGTTCACCTTTACACCGGAGGACGTTTGTAATAGACGATGGACGCCATACTGGGCATCACAATCCTGAGCAGATAAAATGACAGCAGTGTAAAAACAAAAGGGTAAAAAGAAATGATGGTTCATTGTGAGTTCAAAATAAAAACTATTTTGGTACCTTAAAATGTATCTTGAATGAAGTTTATTCATGAAAAATGACATTGTGTTCATACATAAAAGGGAAAGAGGAAACAGAGTGTTCACTCACACGCAGAACATATTTTAAATCCTTTTGTTTGTATTACTAATTATAGTTTTGATGATAACAACTTGCCCAGCCCTGTTTATAAGTCTAATGCATTCATTTGTTACCTCCTGATGTGAGAACACAATTAGCAGTGCCTCATCGTGTTCCAAGTTAAATTATTAATAGAATCTTATTTGCATTCATAAATAATCATGTGCAACAATTAATTAGAGCAATCAAGGCAACAAGTGATTAACAAACGGAACGAGTTCACTTCTCCCAAACAATTACGCGTGAGCAGCCGAGCAGAGCGCGATGGGCTTGGACTAAAAATAAAGCTGTTATCTCACACCATTAAATTAGACGAGACGAGAACATGGTCACTCTGAAAGATGACCTCAGTCAGTAAACTATCATTGTGCCTTTTGAGGCTGCTCCCTCAGGCGATTGGGTGGTCGTTTTGGTTTTAATAGTCTTTTTTTTTTTTTTTTTTCATGCTATATGATTATTTCAAAGAAATGTCCGAGAACGAGATCTCTGGTGAACACGAGATATGAAAGTGGTGCTTTTGCTGGATTATTTCTCGAGAAATCCGGTTTTACATATCTGTGGATTAAATCAACTAATCGATTAACTAAATGGGATGAGTGTTCGTCACGATGGCTGCCTCAACAGACTCCCTTTTAATTTAACTCAAAGTGATTGGTCTCATTGTTTATGTAAAACATATTGGTTAAGAGCTTTGAAAACAAAAAATGTGATGCTCAGGCCCGTTAATATCGACACAATGTGTCAAAAATAACACGTCCGCTTCACAGGACTTCAAACCGAGGCTCGAAAAATGACCAGAGTCGAACAACCTGCACAGGAATCTGGACATTCTTTAGATGGTTTCCGTTCCCCCTCCTGTACGTAGAGACCCGTGAGTCCAGACAGAGCCAGTTAAAAGGACAGGCACAACATTGCTTTAATAAAGTACTATAGTGGTCATTATTAAACACATGCAACTCTTACAAAAGTCATAAAACCAACTGTCAACATGTACAAAGATCCTTTTTTCCCCCCAGAACAGATGATAAAAAATAGGCTTGATGTGTTCATAAAAAAAACATCTCAAAACTTCAATTACAATTTAGGCCTTTAGAGGTTTGGTAACCTCCCCCAAAGTAAAACATTTGTGATTTCCATTCCACTTACATTGGTCAAGTATAAGGCAGCAGCAGGCTGTACAAAGAGCAACTGAATCAAACGATATATCGACACAATGCTTTGTGTGTTTCCCCCCCAAACTCAAAGTATCGTGGTCTTTCTTCGCCAGGAGCAAAACCATTAAAAAAATAAATAAATACACTTTGTGCTTTTGGTCCAGAACCGCTGTGAGAGTCTGACCTTTGACCCTGAGCGAGAGGGCGGCGCGGAGGTCAGACCATGTCGGTGTGTCCGAACATGTGCTGGTCGCGGCCGGGCGGGAACTGCTGCGTCCAGTCGATGACGGCCGTTTTGAAGAGGCCACAGCAACGCAGATGGAAGAAGGACACCAGGTTCCTCACGACGCCCAAACTACGGAGAGACGAGACCGGGCCATCAGTCAGAGCCGACGGACGCACTTTTTTAAAATAATAGGCCCATCGAGGTGTCAGATATGGTTGATCAGGTGGCATTTTTCAGATGTTTTTATGAGTGGGAATTAATTGTTTGTGTGTTTTTGTGTTTAGTTGCCTCAAACTAAGATTTCTTTAGTGGATTGTTTTTTTTGTTTTTTTTTTAAAATGCTTTTTTCCATGCTGAATGACTTACTTCCAAAAAAAAAAAAAACTCATGGGCATATCTCTGGTGAACACAAGATTTAAAGAGTTGATTTTGTGTGTTACTTTGTGGAGAAACTCAGTTTCACAGATCGGTCGATAAAAATCAATTCATCGAACAGTCAACAAAAATCACATGATAGCTATTCGAAGAACTTCTTTGGGTGAGGACAGTCCTGAGGACAAATAAATGCATTTTGAAATGTAGAGAATTGGAATATCAAGAGATGAATTAATAGAAATAAAACGAGGACTTCCCGGAATATGCTCTCCTTGAAATGTCTACAACTTCCTATTCTCAGGCATTTGCTAAATCAACCAGGTCCAGGTCACGGCACTTTTCGCCACATGACATATTCTAAATTTCATTCACAACCACAGTTACCGCCTTAAATCAGATCTCATCAAACCAGATGTCGTGCTCCAGAGACTCTTTCCCATGCAGAGTTCAATTCTCAGCATACAATTTCTAAGATTTGTTTCTAAATATGAGTTTTAAAATGGTGATTACAATTGATTTTAGCATGAGGATATCGGGGAAAGAATAATTAATGGTAATCTTATTGCTACAAAAGTAATGCAAGCGGGGCATCAGTTAAGGGCACAAAAAAAAAAAACTAAGCCAAATGGATAATTTAATGCAGAATGAAATTTGAAAATGTCTTATGTTACAGAAGTCCTGCTTCAATCTCAAATTACAGCCTTCTTTTTGTTGTGTCATGTTGTCGTGAATTGAGAGATGCTGAGAAAAAGCGGTAAAAACGGAAAATGAGCCACAATTTTCAGCATGCATTTCCACATCTCGTTGCACATTTGACGTTAACAAACTTCAGCTTAAACATGTTCAATTTGATTCAAGTCCTGATTCTCTTTCCATAGAGACTTAATATCACGTTCGGCACAGTGGCATCAATAATAAATCAGGCTTAATGTACAAACAGATGTTCTTTACTGCACAAGACCTTGACTGAAAAGCATGCATCATAGTTACAATACTGATGTCAAATTGTTTACCAACTGAAATAAAGCGCATGGCATTATAAAGCTGCACTTAAATGTGTAAAAATTCTTATCAAAAGATTGTGATGTGCAAAGGAGAGGCCAAACACTATAGAAATAGGAAATATTCTAAAGTAGTGCCCTCAATGACATCACTCGTATCAACTCACTTGTATGGATTCTGCCTGAGGGAGCCGGATTGTCGGAGTTTCCTCTGGTGGAGCGTCAGATTGGTCCGCTCTACTGTGGTCAGTCCCAGGAAGGCAATCTGCTCCGGCACAAAAGGACAAACATCAGTCACTACGTGGACAGAGAAGACGCTCATTGTGTGTGTAGACACAGCAGCTCAGTGGACCGCAAACACACACTGAGATGTAGCGCACAGGTTGGGCCTCTTTTGCCGCATCAAAGCCAATTCTAAGTTGGCATATTTCCAGGAATTGATACTTAAAGAGATGAAAAGACATTACAGAAATAAGGAACAATGTCTAATGCTGACTGAAAAAAAGGTGGAAAACAAAAGAGATAGATAGATAGATAGATATACACATACATATATATTTGTTTTTTCATTCAGCATGAAAAATAAAATAAATAAAAATATATATATAAATATAAAAAACAAATAAAAAAAATAAATAAATATAAATAAATAAATAAATATATATATATATTATTTTTTTTTTTTGTCTCTGCTCTTTTCCATAATAATAATTATATAACGATAATAATATATTCGAGTGCTCGATCGATCGATAGATAGAGCACTCGAATATAATAATTATGGCGGTTTCATACTTATAGGCAATAAGTATTGCCTATAAAGTGTATAGAAAATTATAAAGGCATTTATTAGACTAGATTAAAAAAATAACTCTGTTGCAGGATGTTCAGACTCCAGGCAGCCCAGTCACCTGGTACAGCTGCAGCAGCAGGATCAAGCCGGACCAGCAGGTGTGATAGAAGGCCAGCAGGAAGATGCTGAGCAGCCAGGGAGAGCAGCTGACCAGGGCAGAGACCACGCCCCACACGCCCTGCTCCTCGTAATGCAGCACGCAGTGAGTCGACCAGTCTGAAGAAAAAGTAAAACACACGGCACAGGCATGTGTCTCCGGTGGGAATGTAAAAAAAACTGTGTCGGATACTGTTGTTACACTGAATGTCGAGTCACTCACATGTGAGGCAACCGTAGAACATCCAGGCTCCCATCAGCACGAGGGAGAGCAGAAAGAGGATGAAGTAGTGATGGTTCCTCGCACCTGGAAGACATGAACGTGTTAGAAACACTGTTTTCTACGGAGTCAAAAGGCCCAAAAGTGTGTGCACTTCACATATCACATCGTAATAAGTCAAAACGCAGATGTGACATGTGCCATAATTGCAGTAACTGGTGGTTAAGGAGTTATCGATTTGTTGTAATTTTCAATTTATACTCACTAATAATCTCCAATATGAACACAGTTTATCCATGTTGGTAATTTTTTTTTTTTTAAATGTTTGTGTTAATGTGTCTTTTGGCCATATTTCCTACTCACACACAAATTTATAATGTCAAAGAAAAGTACTCTCCTTGAAAGAATAAAAAACTAGATTTCCTCTCACATTCCCCAGGGAGTTTATAGTTTTAGTTAACTTAGTAGAATTTGTAAAAAAAAAAATCCTGCCACAGATAATGATTAAATCTACAGTTGGACAAGGAACAAATTATAATTTTTATTATGGATTTCTGAGATTGTAAAGGAGGGCAATTTTCCTTATTTCCTCAAAAGCTACTTAACTTGAATGAAGATAATCTCTCACACACACACACACACACACACACACACACACACACACACACACACACACACACACACACACACACACACACACACACACACACTCTCTCCCTGAACCAGTCTCACAATTCTGTGCATTTTGATGAAACCTCTCAGTACAAATACATTTTGAGGCTTGTTTATGGATGTGCTCTCAAACTAGAAACACATGTAATTGTATATTCTGACAGCTGCAATCACGCTTGACTTCGCTACAGTCCGTCGTACCGATGCAGCCGTTGGTCCAGACGGAGTGGTGATCCTGCTTCGCCACGCAGGCGTCACAGTGGAAGCAGTGGTTCGTTCTCATTGGTTTCTTTATCTGTGTGCAAGGCGATGACAAAGCAGACCAGGTCGTCACTGTTCGTGTTAGTGGAACGGCGTCTTAAGAGAAGTGACGGCGTCGTGTTCAGAAACTCACCATGCAGGAAGTGCAGAATATTCTGGGGTCCAGACAGCCGGCTTCAGCCAACACCAACACATTCTGACAACGTAAACAGAACAAAACTCAGTTTCTGTGTCACAAAACATTTACATGTTGGATTATATTTTAATGCCGCCTCCCCACACACACACACACCATTTTCTTCTCTTCTTCGGTTGCCTTGACGAAGCCGGGGTCGGTCCTGCAGGCGCGGAGGTAATAGTAGAGCAGAGCAGTGACATTCAGAGTGAACAAGACCTGAACTGTGGCGCTGGGCCCATGTGGAGGTCAAAGGTTAAGAAACACTTCATTCATCAGCTTGATCAAAGGGATAAAACATCAAATATTAATCCTAACTGAAGGAAAAACTGCCTTTTAGTTTAAAAAGCTATTAATCACAGTCGGTGTTGAGAAGGTTATTTTTTAAATGTAATAGGTTACAGAATACTACTATAAATATTGTTGAATTTCCGACAATGAAAGGCGTTCTTGTCCGACGACGGTCACTCGTCTTGGCGTGAGAGAAAGAAAAAGAAAGTTTTAAAACTTTCATGCCAATAAAGCCACATTGAATTGAACTGTAATGAATTAGATTAGAATAAATTGGTTTGGATTGAGCTAAAGAGAAGGGCAATGTTAACACTGATCACAGTGAATGCTTTACTGCAATAGTTTAAATCCAACATCTTTGTTTACTTCCTGTTCCCACTCCTAATTTAATGAAAAACTCAAAACCTTTTACAGTGTAAAATATGATGTACCAACTTTACACTCACAGGTCTTTTCTTTGCCTTCATCTGAAACATTTGTAACCAGTAAAATCAGCTGTAGCTCCTCTAAATGTCTGTCTGACCCTAAATCCTCTCAAAGAAAGAAGAAACGCCCACCCTACGACGAAACAAACGCTGATATGCAGGAAACATCACACATTTCTGTTTTGTAACCATTTCAGGTTTGTTGTTTTCTTGGAAGAAAGGATATCTGGCAGGAACCAGAGGAACCAGGTGACGAGCATCCAGAACACTGAAGCCATGAGAGCTGAGGCCGGGAGGAGAGTCTGGAAGGCTGGACTCGGGAAGTTCCTGTTGAGACACAAACATTTCTTATTAGATGACAACAGACATGTGCAACATCTCCTTTAACATTTAACTCAGAACAGCTCAGTGGGCACGTTTCCTCACCTGGAGACCAGATTGACCACACCTATCACACATGCCAGCAGGATCCCTTTGAGCAACCAGGACTCCGAGTTCAGATCAACGATGGCGCCCACACTTCCAAACACGGCAGTGCAGAGCAAAAACTGCAGAAAGACCTGGAGGATACAAACCGGTTAGGGTTATTTTTATATTAATGCTATTTGAGGTGGCACGCGTGTGGTCTTTAGTTTGTGTGTGTGTGTGTGTGTGTGTGTGTGTGTGTGTGTGTGTGTGTGTGTGTGTGTGTGTGTGTACCCTGTATCTGTTGAAGATCCGCAGGCAGCGCGACTTGGAGCGAATCCTCTCCCGTTTGATGTGGTTGAGCATGCGGATGAGCAGCGGGCTTTGCACCTGGTGGGCCAAGTCGATGGGCGTGTGACCCTGAGGAGGAAGCATTAGAAGCACCGTGAAGACATGCATCGTTGCTGAACAGCTGTATTGAAGAAGACCATAAACTCGTGTTCACAATGTTAACTGAGGTAATAAATCAAGTGAGAAGTAGAGTCATTTTTCATAGAGTTCTTTCTATACAAGCAGACTTCTTTTTGCAGTCACCTCCTGCTGGTCAGTACGCAGAATGCAAGTTTAATTGGCTTCACTTTTCAGAGCCGGAGGCTGCCGCCTGATGCGTGTTAAACTCAAGATATAAAGGGACTTCGCGCAGATGGGTGTGAAAACCGCCTTCTGGTGTCAAACTCTGCAAATGCTTCATTCTGCGCAGAGAATTTCAAACATCCAAGTGAAGCAACAATAAGTCAAACACATTGAGTGAAGAGGGACTTTTAAGTTTATCTATTTTGGGTCTCTCACATCAATTGTTAAAAATAAAACAAATGCTTTTGAGATAATTATCCCAGTATTTAACAAAAAGAAAAAAGCAGAAGTGAAAGAATCCTCATGTGTCCTCAACATTTTTCACTCTCAATAAAGTGCAAAATGGCATCAGTGTGGATGCCAGATGTTCACGCAAGTCCATTTTTTTCTCAGCCTGCTAAACACCCGAACTTCTTTGGTCCTTTAGCGCTGAGAGAAAGACCTTTCTGACTCACAGTGCGACAGCAGAATGAAACCTAAGACTCACATTGATGTTTTCTGCGTCCACGCTGGCGCCGGCCTCCAGCAGGATGTGGGCGGCATCTACGTTTCCTGCCAGCACAGCGCAGTGCAGCGGGGTGTTCCTGTTCACCTTGTCCACCGCATTCACAGAAGCGTTATTTTTTATTAAGAAATTTGTGGGTTCAGGCCTGAGACGGAGGAACAACATGTGATGTTTATTTTTCTAGAACTTCTTTAGGAGGTCAGAACTATATGCGTTTCAGGCAGCTTTTACTCACACATTATGCACATCTTTTTCAATTTGAATATTTTTTACAAAATTTAGATTCATCCCAGGAAAAGAAAAAAATGAATGCACTATGATTTGATGTAAACATGTGGGCAGAGAACATGTGCAGGACACTTTCAGATTCAGACCTGCAGTACTGCAAATGAAAAAATTATCACAGACCAGGCCTCCATTCACTGTGCCACTAATCACATATTGACTTGAAACCAGAGGCCTCTAAAGCATATCTGGAAAAGATTAGGATTGCTTACCCAATAATCTTCTGGGCCGCTAACATCAGCGGCGTCTGTCCGTTGCAGTCAGGTCCATCGACTTCCTGGAGACAAATGAGAGGATTATCAAAAAAAGGAACAGAAAGATTTACTAGCAGCAAGCAATAAAGACCTCTAAAACAAGTGTAAACAAATAAAGGTGCTTGGAGTCAGACCTGTCCCTTCGCCATGAGATAAGCCGCTATGGCCATGTGCTGGAAGAGGATGGCGAGGTGGAGAGCGCGGTAACCTTCTCCGTCTGCGACGGCGGGATCTGCTCCGTATCGCATCAGCTGGATCACCATGGGGAGGTGGCCCTGCCTCATCATTGACAAAACAAAACAGATTTTATAGAGGAAGCACTGAACTAACACAGTTTCAAAACAAGTCACCATGTCACCCTGAAGGAAGCGCTTTGGAAGTTGTGATACAGTTACGTGTTCCTTTTAACTAAAACACTACGGAAGAACATATTCTCCCCAAAATCTGTCAAAATGTGACCTGTGGTGATAAATACGTGGAGAGAGTGCACATGCAAACCAAAGCAGAGCCGACGTGCATGCACCTCCTGTGGCCAGTGGATAGGTTTGAGTTTCAAAACCAGAATTAAAAGCTAATTAAAATTCCTGAGAACTGGGAATGCTGGGACTAAAGCAAAGTTGTGATCTGTTGAACCCACAACGTACATGTCTATACGAGAAGATCGATATTTATTTGTCTTTAATTTACATTCTAACCAAGCATAATGACAAAATACCTCCTCATCTATAAGAATGTTTTCTAAGGGCAGCCTTAAGCTGCTGGAGATAAAAAAAATAACTTATTTTTAACATTATATTTAAACATTTCTTTTGACAGATAAATGACTTGAACCAGGATTTAATAAAATCTGGGATCGAAAAGCAAAATCCGAGCAACAAATCCCTTTATAGTCGTTCACCTTATGGCCCAGTGAAGAGGAGTCGAGTTCAGGTCTCCTCCCAGCTGGTCCACTGTCGACCCTTTAGAAATATAATACCTGTCAGGGAAGATACAGAGAGACATTTAATATCAAAACAAATATCTGTGTCAGCCGTTCAGAACATTTTGTGCTGGAGCTTGTTGTATTTCAGTTCAGTGGTCTCCATTTCTTTTCTGGTTCGTTTATTATTGCTCAAAGCGCTGCGCTTCATGTCAGACGCTTCCAACGATGAGAAATAAAATACGTGAAGTCCCTGAGGAAGAACCGATTGGCTGCCCTGAAGCTGTTTGCTTTCAGTATGATGTTCAACAGAAAGAACAGCACCAATCCATTTACTTTACTTAGTGATTGAAGTCATTCTAATTTAAATGTATGTTAAGTTAATTTGTAAAAACAGAACATTTTCGACTAAATACTTAATTTGAATACATTTTTAATCAAATGGCCCAGCATGTCTCAACAAATAGCATCTCATTTAACTGAGTATACTGTATAGAGCACCATGTTTTTCCACAATTTCACTCAAACTAAACTAGCTACTACTACTCCGATCAGACCGCCTGTGTGTTTGGAGAACCATGGTGAGTAATCTACATTGGAAAACTTATATTTACATGATATTTAAATAGTCTCTTTATTTAAATGATTAATTCAAATGTTATCTGCAGGTCTTACTTGACCAGCTCTGAGCGGTTGTTGATGGCCGCCCAGTGCAGCAGAGTGACGTTCTCTTTGTCCGGCTGCGTGGCGTCGTATCCTGCTTCCACTAGCTCCTTACAGCGCTCCAGGATACCAAACCTGAGAGGATCACGGAGAGAAAACCCTTAATAACCACAAGGAAGTTACAACAAGGAGTTGTTTGAACGGCTATGAAACAGTCTCAAGTTAATACTGATATCTCTATATGACCCACATAAGCAAACATGAACCATTGGCAGAAAATTGGCAATTTCTATGAAGTTATTCTTAATGCATGTTCCCGGGTCCGATTCTAAAAACACACAGACCGGAAGAGCTAATGTTTACATCTTCACAGGCGACGTTTCACATTGAGTAGTATGTTAGCCAGTTAAAACGAAGCACGAGGAGATTTCTCTTTAAAGATTGTTTTGAAGTTATATTTTGTGGTTATGGCTTGTACTGGGGAAGGATCAGCAAAGAGAATAAGAAGATAATTGACGGAAGACCAAAAACAAGCCAAAAGGGACGGACAGAGAGACAGAGTCCACCTTGGTCGTCGGTCAGTCAACAGATCTTGGATTGTCTTTCTTCCTCAAATCTGGTCTGTAATTAGTGTAATATGTCGATTGTATTTATGAAATACATTGCGAGTTATGGTGTTACATCAAAACAGGAATTTATGCTACGTTGGTGGCAAAAACTTTTATTTTGTTTCAACATCGCCATATTACAGTTATTAATAATACATAGCCACATCGCCATTGAAAGCTGCAAACAGCTGTATTTAAAAAAAAAAAAAAGTATTAAAAATAAATTGTATCTTTCTTTCACTCGCTTCCAAAACAAAAAGGCAGCCAGATCGAGCAGGCGGTGCTAATATTAAACACTACGGCTTTTGTCCACAGGGGACGCCAAAATCAACACAAAATGAAAGTCCCTTGTAGTTGCTTTAATAATAATAATTACCAGACTAAGGCTCAATAAAACACAGAACCCCAAAAGAAATGAACAAAACTATTGCTCAAGGGAGTAAGTAATAACACATTTCCAGCTGAAAGCCACTTGATAAGAGAGTTGACTGCCAACTGTGGGTTGAAGGAGAAAATGAACTAACTTTAATCAGGTTTCAGACTGTGTGAAAGGAATCTGTAGCCTCCAGAGGGAGTACACTGACAGACAGGGAGGTGAATAGTCAGAGAGGAATGGCTCTGACTATTCCTTTGTTTTTGTGCCACATCTTAAAAAGAAGAGTGACCTTCGTTCCGCTGCACCTCAACTCACTTATCAGTTAGCTAAAGCAGCTAGCACTTCAGTTTTCTGCCGAGTACTGAGCACACTGAAAGCTTTGTGCTGCTTTTAGTTCAACCGATTTATTTCTTAAGTGCTTTAAAACTGGACAAAAAGAGCGGAATCATCATCCGTCTGACTGCTAATTAAACACAGAGCTCTGAGAGCCGATGTGCATTCCTGGAGTTTTGTTGCGTAACTCCTGTGCAAATACATCGATCAAATACTTGTCAGTGCTGGAAATTCCCCGTGAAGAAACTAGGTGTGTACTTTCTTCTGCGCTCTGGCGTTTTAATATATTTGAATCTTAAATCTTCCGAAAGAATAATCATAATTTTGTGTGTTCACCATTGTGAAAACATTGCATCGGCCTCAGTTGAAAAAAAAATAAATATATAAGACATTTTTTTGGGGATAGAATTTAGAGGTAACTTGCACAGGGGTATATTTTTCTGGACATGTACAGAGAAAACAGCAATAATAACAGAAACTACAATTTGAGAATCGGGAGTTGGGTTTAAATCTAAATTATATCTTGTTATGTTTTTAGTAATAATAGCAAAACTAAATGTCTACGGCCAAATAAACAATTTGATCCTGAACACTGACACTAAATATTACCTGACAACCTTTGAGATAGCGGAAGTGTGTGCTTGATGCAACAACTGTCAAGTCATTGGTTGAACAATAAATATAAATACAAAGGGTTATCAGAAAAAGGCCTTTTTTTTTACTCTTATCAAATATATCAAACATTAAAAGGAAAAGTTTAGTTTGGGCAGTAATTTTCATAAAAATCTCTAAAAAGAAGATGAGTAAAGAAACACAAGCAATCAGGCAGGTTGGCCAAAAATTACTTATTTAAAAATCTGTGCTTATTTGCCTTCTTTGGCAAATCTGGCACCGCATGCATTTTAAGTACACGTTAAACTGTCCACTATTTGTCCCACCACTTACTGCGTTGCCTTCACTATGTCCCAACTGCCGCTGTCGTCCATGTGCGACCGTCTCTTCGGCTGCTGGCTGATGTCCATCGCCTGATCTCCGTGAAAAGCCGTCGCGAAGGGAGGCGCCGCTCTCGGCCCGTGACTGTGGGAGTGACCAGACTGACCTGGGTGTCCGTGGTTACAGCCGTCGTGCATGTGGCCGTGACCCTGCAACACGTGCACAAGGAGAACACACACATTTGGTCGAAAGTGGTCTCAAACAAGGAAATGGCAGAGAACCATGGCTGCTATGATTTAGGCCGATGACTCCTGGGGCCTTGAAGTTAAATATTCAACATCTACAGACTAAACATAATCAATTAATCCTAAATATAACGTTTGTTACAGTCTGTAGATAGCTAAATATACTGCGATAGACAATGTCATCTATTTTGTCCGCTCCCAAAGAGCTGACTGGAATAAACATTTTATATTCAAATAGCAGCATGAGACTAACATGGGGTCTATTATGGGTACGTTGCGCTGGACAGCCACAGATGTTTTAATGGGACTTCTCCTTCACCACAGACTGGCTGATGATCTCCATCAAGGCTCAGGGTTACCTATATTGTACTACTAGGGGGAATTTGTTCTGCAGAACTTCATCAACGACACATCAACACACAGCAGGGGAATTGAAAGTCACACCAAACCCAAGAGGTGCAAGAGATGCAAATGTGTAAGATGCATCCCATCTGCCCGGAAGTTAGTCAGCATGAAGCTCATCATCATATTCTGACAGGCTTCTGTCATGATCCTGACAGATGCCCGACCCCTAACCTAACATATGGCAGACACCAACCACTGTCCGGCTGTGCACACGTGTAACCAACTAGCCAACACACATGTGGGGTTATCACGAAAACAGAGAGGATGAGAGATGATGGGATAACAAGATAAGCAACGTCGCGAAGAAATGGGGCAACAACACGCGTCGCGTCACCCAGACTTCTCCTCACGTGGACGTCTGTGTGTTATGAAATTAGGAATAAAATAAGATAAACCTGACCGTCGGGGTGAAGGAGAGATTTGTCAGCTCGCTGCTGTTCAACGTCAGGTGACCAGCAGCCAGCAGACCGACTGACGGTGTCGGTGAGCGTCAGAGCGGACAGGTTACTCCGCGTCACGGCAACTTACCGACAAAAAGCTACATTTAACGGGTGAACGGAGAGCTAGCTAGACGGAGACACCGGGGACGTTATTGGACAAACTGCACGAGCCGGGTGTCCGGTTAATAATTACAGGTGAGATGACGAGAAGCTGCTCATAAAAAAAAGACGTGAAGACGACTTACATTGTCGTTTTCGTTCCAGTCCATCTTGTGAAGGAACGAAGCGAAAGTTGCTGGCGCCGCCGGACGGAAAAGAATCAACGCACAACTTCCGGAGGTTTGTTTTATTTCAGAATAAATGTCGCGAGGCTACAGATACGGGTGAAGAAAATCGGAAAAATATCTGATGGTGAAAAATGCAGGAAGGCAAATTAATACATTATTTACAAGCTTATTTAAACGCAATAGAAATGAAAACGTATCTGTTAACTGGAGATTAATGTAACTATAATCACCGCACACACACACACACACACGCACACACACAGGTGTGTGCTACTAATCACATCATACGTTTGCCTTGAAATTTGCGTTCAAACCCAGATGTGGTTATTTAATGTTCAATTAAACCACAATCCAGTTCACACACAGCAAACAATGAGCTTTCGGGGACCCTGGAGTTCTAATTTGGGAAACCGATTGACATTTTATTTTGAAGGCAAGGGCGTTAAACAGGAAATCTTCTTTCTGGTCATTGTTATTTACTTGATGCATTTTTTTTCACTCTTTCACCTTCTTCCTGGAAATCCAACAGTCGTTTTTATTGGGCTATTGTTTTACTCGCGCCTAAAGGCCTTTCTGGCTTCTGCCTGCATGATTCAACAGTGAAAATAATTATTTAATGCTTTGGTGTCCCAATTGGACAGAAACATCAAAGTTGGCTTTTTATTGGAAGAAACCAAACATTATAAATCACCAGAGACATGTTGGATTTTAAACAAACCAGTCTACGAAAAAATAAATGTCCTCTGGGAAAATATGCTTTGGTATCTTAAGTGAAAATCAGTTTAGAAAGTCACAAGTCCCTAATGGTTTTATGCCTGCAGAAGATGTCCTCTCATACTTTCAACCAGTAGCTCAATCTGCTGTGTTGAACTTTAGAAAACTAAAACTGAAACTGGAACAAACTGAAAACTATATTGATCAATATTCATAGTTAAAAATTTGACATTTAATGCAACTGATGTTTTGAAGTTACACATGCAGGGAACACGCCAACTTTGGTGCAAGCATATTAGCATATTGCTCATTTATTGCAATAGTAAGCGTCAACCGCTTCAACTCTGCTGAGCCCACTTCCTCATAAATGCATGGCGTGTTACAAAATGTGCCTTATAGGTCAGGCTGAATTTAGGGGGAAATGCGTATAAATTGATGCCGAAAAAATGGAAAAATATTTCCATTTGATTTAGTGGTGCAGTCATAATAACACAACATCTTGGGTGAACATATTTAACTTAATATTGAATCATGTAGCTTAGATTAAATGTGGGAACACACACCATTCAAGCAACGCTTTTAATCTCTGGTGGCAAAGGGAACATTATAGCCAAATATTGTCTTATGTTATGTAATGTATATGACATTTGGAGAATATTGTGAGATGGCATTTGCCCTCTGAGGTAAGTTGGTAATTTGGGTTTAACAAAATAAATTCTACCTAACATTAACATGGAAACATTAAGTGGAAACCGAGATGTGATAACCTAACAGTTGATTCTGTGTGGCTGAAGGCAACAAGGCTCTAAAGCCTTGGTGCCACAGCACACAGAATAAACTCCCGCAGGCTTCATCATCATCATCATAATAATCATCAGCTTCTTATTCTCCTTCTTCCGAACAAAACTTTGGCGTGGAACTAGTCCCACAGCGTTGGAAGCTGCCCCTTCACCCTGGTGCCCCAATCACCATGGTAACCATTGACCTGTGTCTATGAAGCAATAGCTGCTCTCAAGTTCAAGACGTCCATCACAAATACAGAAATGACACCTCAATAACACATCTTACTACTGGTAATGTTGCCGTATATATATATTGCAACGTCTTACGGCAGTAGGTGCCACACAGTCAAAATTTCTCTGAAATTTTCTAGTTATATATTCTATTCTTAGATTATTATTACTCTTACGTTAAATGTAAAAGCAGGATTCTACTGTTCTAGTATGTTGATACAAAATCATTATTTTGAGATACTAAGTCATTATTTTGAGATAATACTACTAGAATGGATGGGTGGATGGATGGATATATATAAATACATATATTTATATTATCTTGCATAATATATCTCGCAATAGAGTTTCCCCTTTTTTTTAAATGCGCATATTTATTAAAACATTTTTTTACTGAAGGTCGGCTAGTCTGACTTTTCCTGTGTCAAGGTCAGTGAATCAACACGTCGCCTTCCTCATAACTCTAGTTCAAGAAGTTTCTCATACAACAGATATAATGTTAAAATGTTTATTGTTTATATTTGTAAATGTGGGAGAAACCGGAGTACCCGGGGAAACCCAATGTGTTTGTTTTTGTGGAGATAGGAAAAGTTGGAAAGACTACAAAAATATTATATATATAATATTTTATATTTTATATATCTATATATATATATATATATTTATATATATATATATATAGATATATATATATATATATATAATATCATATATAATATATATAATAGA
The DNA here is from genome assembly GCA_016806645.1 of Ophiodon elongatus. NCBI lineage: Eukaryota > Metazoa > Chordata > Actinopteri > Perciformes > Hexagrammidae > Ophiodon > Ophiodon elongatus. The sequence goes on along the minus strand of JACSYO010000503.1, from coordinate 830,532 downwards.
GGTTCTGGTGATTTCCATATCTTCAATCGTCTCTGTGTAGATTTTCCCCTTTTTTTTAAATGTGCATATTCATTTAATTTTTTTTTTACTGAAGGTCGGCTAGTCTGACTTTTCCTGTGTCAAGGTCAGTGAATCAACACGTCGCCTTCCTCATAACTCTAGTTCAAGAAGTTTCTCATACAACAGATATAATGTTAAAATGTTTATTGTTTATATTTGTAAATGTGGGAGAAACCGGAGTACCCGGGGAAACCCAATGTGTTTGTTTTTGTGGAGATAGGAAAAGTTGGAAAGACTACAAAAATATTATATATATAATATTTTATATTTTATATATCTATATATATATATATATATTTATATATATATATATATAGATATATATATATATATATATAATATCATATATAATATATATAATAGAGGTTCTGGTGATTTCCATATCTTCAATCGTCTCTGTGTAGATTTTCCCCTTTTTTTTAAATGTGCATATTCATTTAATTTTTTTTTTACTGAAGGTCGGCTAGTCTGACTTTTCCTGTGTCAAGGTCAGTGAATCAACACGTCGCCTTCCTCATAACTCTAGTTCAAGAAGTTTCTCATACAACAGATATAATGTTAAAATGTTTATTGTTTATATTTGTAAATGTGGGAGAAACCGGAGTACCCGGGGAAACCCAATGTGTTTTTTTTTGTGGAGATAGCAAAAGTTGGAAATACTACAAAAATATATATATATATAATATATATATAATATTATATATATAATATAATAAATAGAGTTTGAGTTCTGGTGATTTCCATATCTTCAATCGTCTCTGTGTAGATTTCCCCCTTTTTTTTAAATGCGCATATTCATTTACATTTTTTTTACTGAAGGTCGGCTAGTCTGACTTTTCCTGTGTCAAGGTCAGCGAATCAACACGTCGCCTTCCTCATAACTCTAGTTCAAGAAGTTTCTCATACAACAGATATAATGTTAAAATGTTTATTGTTTATTGTTTATATTTGTAAATGTGGGAGAAACCGGAGTACCCGGGGGAAACCCAATGTGTTTGTTTTTGTGGAAAAGTTGGAAAGTTATATATATTATATATATATAATAGAGGTTCTGGTGATTTCCATATCTTCAATCGTCTCTGTATATTCGTTGGAATCGATACTTGTGTGAGATCCTGAGGTCCGATCCTGAAAGACGTCCGATCCTGAAAGACGTCTGATCCTGAATGAAGTTTGATCCTGAATGAAGTTTGATCCTGAAAGCGGTCTGATCCTGAAAGAGGTCTGATCCTGAAAGAGGTCTGATCCTGAAAGAGGTCTGATCCTGAATGAAGTTTGATCCTGAATGAAGTTTGATCCTGAAAGAGGTCTGATCATAAAGATTTGATCCTGAAAGTGGTTCTATATATAAACTCTTTCAGGATCAAAACCCAATGTGTTTTTTTTTGTGGAGTTAGGTAAAGTTGGAAAGACTACAAAAATATTATATATAATATTATATGATATTATATGTAATATTATATATATAATAGAGGTTCCGGTGATTACCATATCTTCAATCGTCTCTGTATATTCTTTGGAATCGGTACTTGTGTGAGATCCTGTGGTCCGATCCTGAATGAGGTCTGATCCTGAAAGAGGTCTGATCATAAATGAGGTTTGATCCTGAAAGTGGTCTGATCATAAATGAGGTTTGATCCTGAAAGAGGTCTGATCATAAATGAGGTTTGATCCTGAAAGTGGTTCTATATATAAAATCTTTCAGGTTCAAAACCCAATGTGTTTTTTTTGTGGAGTTAGGTAAAGTTGGAAAGACTACAAATATTTTCAATAACTTCGACTACATCTGTTATTTTGATGAAATGTGCTTTGGATTTCATCACAATAACCGCTATAGTCCAACAAGGAGGAGCCCATTGCTTTTGGTCAGTTCTACACTTCATAACAGTGGAGTTATTGAATATGTTTGAAGTCTTTCCTGCTTTACCTAAGTCTTGTAGTGGGAGAAACCGGAGTACCCGGAGAAAACCCAACGTGTGTCTCTGTCACCGCCTCTGTTAGAAGAGGGCGAGGATGACTACCGCGGCGACTGCTAATCCCAGCAGCCCCAACCACACCAGAACCACCGAGAGGCAGCTCTTCCTCACGGGCTTCGCAGAGTGCTCCACGATGTGGGCCTGCAGGACCTTTACGATGGCCTCGTCAACAACCGAGTCTCGTGACTGCACGAGGAGCAGCAGCGTCTCCTTGTCACTGAACTCTTTAAGCAGCCCTTTAACGATCTTCCTGCATAACTTCTTGGCGCTCTTGAAGTCCGGGATGAAGCCTTCAGCGACGGCGAGTCCGACCAGCGTCCGGTCCGTCAGGGTCTTGGTGTGCGAGACCCATTCTCCCTGGCTGCGGGTCTGGAGATAATCCACCTTCTTTAACGTCTTGGCTACGATCGCGATCACAAACATCCTCAGCCTGTCGACTCTTTCTGCCTCGGCCGTTAAACCGGAGGTAGAAGGACGCGCAGACTCCAAAGAGGTTTGAGTTCCGTTGATTTCCATATCTTCAATCGTCTCTGTGTATTCGTTGAAATCGATACTTGCGTGAGATCCTGAATGAGATTAGATCCTGAATGAGGTCTGATCCTGAATGAGGTCTGATCCTGAAAGAGGTTTGATCCTAAATGAGGTCTGATCCTGAAAGAGGTCTGATCCTGAAAGAGGTCTGATCCGGAAAGAAGTTTGCTCCTGAAAGAGGTTCTATATATAAACTCTGGGGCTTTGATGTGTCACATTCTAGTGACATCACATTCTAGTGACATCACATTCTAGTGACATCACATTCTAGTGACATCACACACACTCTCTCCTGCAACACATCGTGTGTGTGCGTGTGTGTGGGTGTGTGTGCGCGCACGTGTGTGTGTGTGTGCGTGTGTGTGGGTGGGTGGTTGCCATGGTGATTGGAGCACCTGGATTTTCAACAAAACTACCTGTCAAACCCCGGCCTCTTATACAAAAACCATGAGTCCCATAGACAACATGTTGACATCGTTGGAGAGATAAGACTCTGCCGAACGCGGAGATGTACGTGGGGTTTAGAAATGTGAGCTTCCTCCGCATGTTTGGTTTTACCGACTGATTACTCTGCAGCTGGAGTTGAGGATGAACTCTAGACCAGATTTTTAGATGTTGTCATGGTGGAGGAAGCATTCAGACTCTTAATTGATCGTGTTACAAAATGTGCCTTATGTCAGGCTGAATTTAGGGGGAAATGCGTATAAATTGATGCCGAAAAAAACTAGAATTATTTCCATTTGATTTAGTGGTGCAGTCATAATAGCACAACATCTTGGGTGAACATATTTAACTCAACATTCAATCATGTAGCTTAGATTAAATGTGGGAACACACACCATTCAAGCAACGCTTTTAATCTCTGGTGGCAAAGTGAACATTATAGCCAAATATTGTCTTATGTTATGTCATGTATATGACATTTGGAGAATATTGTGAGATGGCATTTGCCCTCTGAGGTAAGTTGGTAATTTGGGTTTAACAAAATAAATTCTACTCTAACATTAACATGGAAACATGAAGTGGAAACCGAGATGTGATAACCTAACAGTTGATTCTGTGTGGCTGAAGGCAACAAGGTTCTAAAGCCTTGGTGCCACAGCACACAGAATAAGCTCCTGCGGGCTTCATCATCATCATCATAATAATCATCAGCTTCTTATTCTCCTTCTTCCGAACAAAACTTTGGCGTGGAACTAGTCCCACAGCGTTGGAAGCTGCCCCTTCACCCTGGTGCCCCAATCACCATGGTAACCATTGACCTGTGTCTATGAAGCAATAGCTGCTCTCAAGTTCAAGACGTCCATCACAAATACAGAAATGACACCTCAATAACACATCTTACTACTGGTAATGTTGCCGTATATATATATTGCAACGTCTTACGGCAGTAGCAGCCACACAGTCAAAATTTCTCTGAAATTTTCTAGTTATATATTCTATTCTTAGATTATTATTATGTAGTATATTTTGCTCTGTAATGCATGAAGATAGCATACGTGAAGGGGCCTGTGACTTTGGAATGTCGGATCCATTGATGTTGTTACACATGGGATACTCGTTAGGTACCCCCGCTGGGGAATGCTCCTTGACCTGGAGGATGGAGGAGTAGCTATGCCTATGTCCGAAACATGTCTTTCATTGGGGGCCCTGTTTATGACGTCATTATATACTCAAGTCTGGGGCGTAAACAACATCCATATATAAGTGATCGGGAGAGCCCCGACGGTTAGAGTTCTGTTCGACTTTGGGACTCTCCGGGTGTTCATGACGCCCGTCTTGACATATGTTGCTTGTTTGTAATAAACTTCATTATACCAGCAAGAACAGTGTCCGCGGAGATTCCTTCATCATCACTCCAACATCACTGTCGCTAACATCCATATATAAGTGATCGGGAGAGCCCCGACGGTTAGAGTTCTGTTCGACTTTGGGACTCTCCGGGTGTTCATGACGCCCGTCTTGACATATGTTGCTTGTTTGTAATAAACTTCATTATACCAGCAAGAACAGTGTCCGCGGAGATTCCTTCATCATCACTCCAACATCACTGTCGCTTGAAATATACAACAATTACTCTTACGTTAAATGTAAAAGCAGGATTCTACTGTTCCAGTATGTTGAGGTATGGAAGCCAAAAGATCACATCAGTCTTCATGATGAGAAACGTTAGTAATGTCAACTTAATGAGTCATTATTTTCAGAATAGCTCTCATTATTTTGAGATACTAAGTCAATATTTTGAGATAATACTACTTCATTATTTTGAGATACAAAATCATTATTTTGAGATACTAAGTCATTGTTTTGAGATACTACTACTAGAATGGATGGATGGATGGATATATATATATGTAAATACATAATTTTATATTATCTTGCATAATATATCTCGCAATAGAGTTTCCCCTTTTTTTTAAATGCACATATTCATTAAAACATTTTTTTACTGAAGGTCGGCTAGTCTGACTTCTCCTGTGTCAAAGTCAGCGAATCATCACGTCGCCTTCCTCATAACTCTAGTTCAAGAAATTTCTCATACAACAGATATAATGTTAAAATGTTTATTGTTTATACTTGTAAATGTGGGAGAAACCGGAGTACCCGGGGAAACCCAATGTGTTTGTTTTTGTGGAGATAGCAACATTTGGAAAGACTACAAAAATATTCTATAGATATATATATAACATTATATATAATATAATATATATAATATAATATATATAATAGAGGTTAGAGTTCTGGTGATTTCCATATCTTCAATCGTCTGTGTAGATTTTACCCTTTTTTTAAAATGCGCATATTCATTTAAAAAATGTTTTACTAAAGGTCGGCTAGTCTGACTTTTCCTGTGTCAAGGTCAGCGAATCAACACGTCGCCTTCCTCATAACTCTAGTTCAAGAAGTTTCTCATACAACAGATATAATGTTAAAATGTTTATTGTTTATACTTGTAAATGTGGGAGAAACCGGAGTACCCGGGGAAACCCAATGTGTTTGTTTTTGTGGAGATAGGAAGAGTTGGAAAGACTACAAAAATATTATATATATATATATATATATATATATAATATATATAATATAATATATATAATAGAGGTTCGAGTTCTGGTGATTTCCATATCTTCAATCGTCTCTGTGTAGATTTCCCCTTTTTTTAAAATGCGCATATTCATTTAAAAAATGTTTTACGAAAGGTCGGCTAGTCTGACTTTTCCTGTGTCAAGGTCAGCGAATCAACACGTCGCCTTCCTCATAACTCTAGTTCAAGAAGTTTCTCATACAACAGATATAATGTTAAAATGTTTATTGTTTATTGTTTATATTTGTAAATGTGGGAGAAACCGGAGTACCCGGGGGAAACCCAATGTGTTTGTTTTTGTGGAAAAGTTGGAAAGTTATATATATTATATATATATAATAGAGGTTCTGGTGATTTCCATATCTTCAATCGTCTCTGTATATTCGTTGGAATCGATACTTGTGTGAGATCCTGAGGTCCGATCCTGAAAGACGTCCGATCCTGAAAGACGTCTGATCCTGAATGAAGTTTGATCCTGAATGAAGTTTGATCCTGAAAGCGGTCTGATCCTGAAAGAGGTCTGATCCTGAAAGAGGTCTGATCCTGAAAGAGGTCTGATCCTGAATGAAGTTTGATCCTGAATGAAGTTTGATCCTGAAAGAGGTCTGATCATAAATGCTGAAAGTGGTTCTATATATAAACTCTTTCAGGATCAAAACCCAATGTGTTTTTTTTTGTGGAGTTAGGTAAAGTTGGAAAGACTACAAAAATATTATATATAATATTATATGATATTATATGTAATATTATATATATAATAGAGGTTCCGGTGATTACCATATCTTCAATCGTCTCTGTATATTCTTTGGAATCGGTACTTGTGTGAGATCCTGTGGTCCGATCCTGAATGAGGTCTGATCCTGAAAGAGGTCTGATCATAAATGAGGTTTGATCCTGCATAAATGAGGTTTGATCCTGAAAGAGGTCTGATCATAAATGAGGTTTGATCCTGAAAGTGGTTCTATATATAAAATCTTTCAGGTTCAAAACCCAATGTGTTTTTTTTGTGGAGTTAGGTAAAGTTGGAAAGACTACAAATATTTTCAATAACTTCGACTACATCTGTTATTTTGATGAAATGTGCTTTGGATTTCATCACAATAACCGCTATAGTCCAACAAGGAGGAGCCCATTGCTTTTGGTCAGTTCTACACTTCATAACAGTGGAGTTATTGAATATGTTTGAAGTCTTTCCTGCTTTACCTAAGTCTTGTAGTGGGAGAAACCGGAGTACCCGGAGAAAACCCAACGTGTGTCTCTGTCACCGCCTCTGTTAGAAGAGGGCGAGGATGACTACCGCGGCGACTGCTAATCCCAGCAGCCCCAACCACACCAGAACCACCGAGAGGCAGCTCTTCCTCACGGGCTTCGCAGAGTGCTCCACGATGTGGGCCTGCAGGACCTTTACGATGGCCTCGTCAACAACCGAGTCTCGTGACTGCACGAGGAGCAGCAGCGTCTCCTTGTCACTGAACTCTTTAAGCAGCCCTTTAACGATCTTCCTGCATAACTTCTTGGCGCTCTTGAAGTCCGGGATGAAGCCTTCAGCGACGGCGAGTCCGACCAGCGTCCGGTCCGTCAGGGTCTTGGTGTGCGAGACCCATTCTCCCTGGCTGCGGGTCTGGAGATAATCCACCTTCTTTAACGTCTTGGCTACGATCGCGATCACAAACATCCTCAGCCTGTCGACTCTTTCTGCCTCGGCCGTTAAACCGGAGGTAGAAGGACGCGCAGACTCCAAAGAGGTTTGAGTTCCGTTGATTTCCATATCTTCAATCGTCTCTGTGTATTCGTTGAAATCGATACTTGCGTGAGATCCTGAATGAGATTAGATCCTGAATGAGGTCTGATCCTGAATGAGGTCTGATCCTGAAAGAGGTTTGATCCTAAATGAGGTCTGATCCTGAAAGAGGTCTGATCCTGAAAGAGGTCTGATCCGGAAAGAAGTTTGCTCCTGAAAGAGGTTCTATATATAAACTCTGGGGCTTTGATGTGTCACATTCTAGTGACATCACATTCTAGTGACATCACATTCTAGTGACATCACATTCTAGTGACATCACACACACTCTCTCCTGCAACACATCGTGTGTGTGCGTGTGTGTGGGTGTGTGTGCGCGCACGTGTGTGTGTGTGTGCGTGTGTGTGGGTGGGTGGTTGCCATGGTGATTGGAGCACCTGGATTTTCAACAAAACTACCTGTCAAACCCCGGCCTCTTATACAAAAACCATGAGTCCCATAGACAACATGTTGACATCGTTGGAGAGATAAGACTCTGCCGAACGCGGAGATGTACGTGGGGTTTAGAAATGTGAGCTTCCTCCGCATGTTTGGTTTTACCGACTGATTACTCTGCAGCTGGAGTTGAGGATGAACTCTAGACCAGATTTTTAGATGTTGTCATGGTGGAGGAAGCATTCAGACTCTTAATTGATCGTGTTACAAAATGTGCCTTATGTCAGGCTGAATTTAGGGGGAAATGCGTATAAATTGATGCCGAAAAAAACTAGAATTATTTCCATTTGATTTAGTGGTGCAGTCATAATAGCACAACATCTTGGGTGAACATATTTAACTCAACATTCAATCATGTAGCTTAGATTAAATGTGGGAACACACACCATTCAAGCAACGCTTTTAATCTCTGGTGGCAAAGTGAACATTATAGCCAAATATTGTCTTATGTTATGTAATGTATATGACATTTGGAGAATATTGTGAGATGGCATTTGCCCTCTGAGGTAAGTTGGTAATTTGGGTTTAACAAAATAAATTCTACTCTAACATTAACATGGAAACATGAAGTGGAAACCGAGATGTGACAACCTAACAGTTGATTCTGTGTGGCTGAAGGCAACAAGGCTCTAAAGCCTTGGTTCCACAGCACACAGAATAAGCTCCCGCGGGCTTCATCATCATCATAATAATCATCAGCTTCTTATTCTCCTTCTTCCGAACAAAACTTTGGCGTGGAACTAGTCCCACAGCGTTGGAAGCTGCCCCTTCACCCTGGTGCCCCAATCACCATGGTAACCATTGACCTGTGTCTATGAAGCAATAGCTGCTCTCAAGTTCAAGACGTCCATCACAAATACAGAAATGACACCTCAATAACACATCTTACTACTGGTAATGTTGCCGTATATATATATTGCAACGTCTTACGGCAGTAGGTGCCACACAGTCAAAATTTCTCTGAAATTTTCTAGTTATATATTCTATTCTTAGATTATTATTACTCTTACGTTAAATGTAAAAGCAGGATTCTACTGTTCTAGTATGTTGATACAAAATCATTATTTTGAGATACTAAGTCATTATTTTGAGATAATACTACTAGAATGGATGGGTGGATGGATGGATATATATAAATACATATATTTATATTATCTTGCATAATATATCTCGCAATAGAGTTTCCCCTTTTTTTTAAATGCGCATATTTATTAAAACATTTTTTTACTGAAGGTCGGCTAGTCTGACTTTTCCTGTGTCAAGGTCAGTGAATCAACACGTCGCCTTCCTCATAACTCTAGTTCAAGAAGTTTCTCATACAACAGATATAATGTTAAAATGTTTATTGTTTATATTTGTAAATGTGGGAGAAACCGGAGTACCCGGGGAAACCCAATGTGTTTGTTTTTGTGGAGATAGGAAAAGTTGGAAAGACTACAAAAATATTATATATATAATATTTTATATTTTATATATCTATATATATATATATATATTTATATATATATATATATAGATATATATATATATATATATAATATCATATATAATATATATAATAGAGGTTCTGGTGATTTCCATATCTTCAATCGTCTCTGTGTAGATTTTCCCCTTTTTTTTAAATGTGCATATTCATTTAATTTTTTTTTTACTGAAGGTCGGCTAGTCTGACTTTTCCTGTGTCAAGGTCAGTGAATCAACACGTCGCCTTCCTCATAACTCTAGTTCAAGAAGTTTCTCATACAACAGATATAATGTTAAAATGTTTATTGTTTATATTTGTAAATGTGGGAGAAACCGGAGTACCCGGGGAAACCCAATGTGTTTGTTTTTGTGGAGATAGGAAAAGTTGGAAAGACTACAAAAATATTATATATATAATATTTTATATTTTATATATCTATATATATATATATATATTTATATATATATATATATAGATATATATATATATATATATAATATCATATATAATATATATAATAGAGGTTCTGGTGATTTCCATATCTTCAATCGTCTCTGTGTAGATTTTCCCCTTTTTTTTAAATGTGCATATTCATTTAATTTTTTTTTTACTGAAGGTCGGCTAGTCTGACTTTTCCTGTGTCAAGGTCAGTGAATCAACACGTCGCCTTCCTCATAACTCTAGTTCAAGAAGTTTCTCATACAACAGATATAATGTTAAAATGTTTATTGTTTATATTTGTAAATGTGGGAGAAACCGGAGTACCCGGGGGAAACCCAATGTGTTTTTTTTTGTGGAGATAGCAAAAGTTGGAAATACTACAAAAATAATATATATATATATATATATAATATTATATATATAATATAGATTTGAGTTCTGGTGATTTCCATATCTTCAATCGTCTCTGTGTAGATTTCCTCCTTTTTTTTAAATGCGCATATTCATTTACATTTTTTTTCCTGAAGGTCGGATAGTCTGACTTTTCCTGTGTCAAGGTCAACGAATCAACATGTCGCCTTCCTCATAACTCTAGTTCAAGAAGTTTCTCATGCAACAGATATAATGTTAAAATGTTTATTGTTTATTGTTTATATTTGTAAATGTGGGAGAAACCGGAGTACCCGGGGGAAACCCAATGTGTTTGTTTTTGTGGAAAAGTTGGAAAGTTATATATATTATATATATAATAGAGGTTCTGGTGATTTCCATATCTTCAATCGTCTCTGTATATTCGTTGGAATCGATACTTGTGTGAGATCCTGAGGTCCGATCCTGAATGACGTCTGATCCTGAATGAAGTTTGATCCTGAAAGAGGTCTGATCCTGAAAGAGGTCTGATCCTGAATGAAGTTTGATCCTGAATGAAGTTTGATCCTGAATGAAGTTTGATCCTGAAAGAGGTCTGATCATAAATGAGATTTGATCCTGAAAGTGGTTCTATATATAAACTCTTTCAGGATCAAAACCCAATGTGTTTTTTTTTGTGGAGTTAGGTAAAGTTGGAAAGACTACAAAAATATTATATATAATATTATATGATATTATATGTAATATTATATATATAATAGAGGTTCCGGTGATTACCATATCTTCAATCGTCTCTGTATATTCTTTGGAATCGGTACTTGTGTGAGATCCTGTGGTCCGATCCTGAATGAGGTCTGATCCTGAATGAGGTCTGATCATAAATGAGGTTTGATCCTGAAAGTGGTCTGATCATAAATGAGGTTTGATCCTGAAAGAGGTCTGATCATAAATGAGGTTTGATCCTGAAAGTGGTTCTATATATAAAATCTTTCAGGTTCAAAACCCAATGTGTTTTTTTGTGGAGTTAGGTAAAGTTGGAAAGACTACAAATATTTTCAATAACTTCGACTACATCTGTTATTTTGATGAAATGTGCTTTGGATTTCATCACAATAACCGCTATAGTCCAACAAGGAGGAGCCCATTGCTTTTGGTCATTTCTACACTTCATAACAGTGGAGTTATTGAATATGTTTGAAGTCTTTCCTGCTTTACCTAAGTCTTGTAGTGGGAGAAACCGGAGTACCCGGAGAAAACCCAACGTGTGTCTCTGTCACCGCCTCTGTTAGAAGAGGGCGAGGATGACTACCGCGGCGACTGCTAATCCCAGCAGCCCCAACCACACCAGAACCACCGAGAGGCAGCTCTTCCTCACGGGCTTCGCAGAGTGCTCCACGATGTGGGCCTGCAGGACCTTTACGATGGCCTCGTCAACAACCGAGTCTCGTGACTGCACGAGGAGCAGCAGCGTCTCCTTGTCACTGAACTCTTTAAGCAGCCCTTTAACGATCTTCCTGCATAACTTCTTGGCGCTCTTGAAGTCCGGGATGAAGCCTTCAGCGACGGCGAGTCCGACCAGCGTCCGGTCCGTCAGGGTCTTGGTGTGCGAGACCCATTCTCCCTGGCTGCGGGTCTGGAGATAATCCACCTTCTTTAACGTCTTGGCTACGATCGCGATCACAAACATCCTCAGCCTGTCGACTCTTTCTGCCTCGGCCGTTAAACCGGAGGTAGAAGGACGCGCAGACTCCAAAGAGGTTTGAGTTCCGTTGATTTCCATATCTTCAATCGTCTCTGTGTATTCGTTGAAATCGATACTTGCGTGAGATCCTGAATGAGATTAGATCCTGAATGAGGTCTGATCCTGAATGAGGTCTGATCCTGAAAGAGGTTTGATCCTAAATGAGGTCTGATCCTGAAAGAGGTCTGATCCTGAAAGAGGTCTGATCCGGAAAGAAGTTTGCTCCTGAAAGAGGTTCTATATATAAACTCTGGGGCTTTGATGTGTCACATTCTAGTGACATCACATTCTAGTGACATCACATTCTAGTGACATCACACACACTCTCTCCTGCAACACATCGTGTGTGTGCGTGTGTGTGGGTGTGTGTGTGGGGGTGGGTGGTTGCCATGGTGATTGGAGCACCTGGATTTTCAACAAAACTACCTGTCAAACCCCGGCCTCTTATACAAAAACCATGAGTCCCATAGACAACATGTTGACATCGTTGGAGAGATAAGACTCTGCCGAACGCGGAGATGTACGTGGGGTTTAGAAATGTGAGCTTCCTCCGCATGTTTGGTTTTACCGACTGATTACTCTGCAGCTGGAGTTGAGGATGAACTCTAGACCAGATTTTTAGATGTTGTCATGGTGGAGGAAGCATTCAGACTCTTAATTGATCGTGTTACAAAATGTGCCTTATGTCAGGCTGAATTTAGGGGGAAATGCGTATAAATTGATGCCGAAAAAAACTAGAATTATTTCCATTTGATTTAGTGGTGCAGTCATAATAGCACAACATCTTGGGTGAACATATTTAACTCAACATTCAATCATGTAGCTTAGATTAAATGTGGGAACACACACCATTCAAGCAACGCTTTTAATCTCTGGTGGCAAAGTGAACATTATAGCCAAATATTGTCTTATGTTATGTAATGTATATGACATTTGGAGAATATTGTGAGATGGCATTTGCCCTCTGAGGTAAGTTGGTAATTTGGGTTTAACAAAATAAATTCTACTCTAACATTAACATGGAAACATGAAGTGGAAACCGAGATGTGATAACCTAACAGTTGATTCTGTGTGGCTGAAGGCAACAAGGTTCTAAAGCCTTGGTGCCACAGCACACAGAATAAGCTCCTGCGGGCTTCATCATCATCATCATAATAATCATCAGCTTCTTATTCTCCTTCTTCCGAACAAAACTTTGGCGTGGAACTAGTCCCACAGCGTTGGAAGCTGCCCCTTCACCCTGGTGCCCCAATCACCATGGTAACCATTGACCTGTGTCTATGAAGCAATAGCTGCTCTCAAGTTCAAGACGTCCATCACAAATACAGAAATGACACCTCAATAACACATCTTACTACTGGTAATGTTGCCGTATATATATATTGCAACGTCTTACGGCAGTAGCAGCCACACAGTCAAAATTTCTCTGAAATTTTCTAGTTATATATTCTATTCTTAGATTATTATTATGTAGTATATTTTGCTCTGTAATGCATGAAGATAGCATACGTGAAGGGGCCTGTGACTTTGGAATGTCGGATCCATTGATGTTGTTACACATGGGATACTCGTTAGGTACCCCCGCTGGGGAATGCTCCTTGACCTGGAGGATGGAGGAGTAGCTATGCCTATGTCCAAAACATGTCTTTCATTGGGGGCCCTGTTTATGACGTCATTATATACTCAAGTCTGGGGCGTAAACAACATCCATATATAAGTGATCGGGAGAGCCCCGACGGTTAGAGTTCTGTTCGACTTTGGGACTCTCCGGGTGTTCATGACGCCCGTCTTGACATATGTTGCTTTTTGTAATAAACTTCATTATAACACCAAAAAACAACCCCACGTTAGAGTTCTGTTCGACTTTGGGACTCTCCGGGTGTTCATGACGCCCGTCTTGACATATGTTGCTTGTTTGTAATAAACTTCATTATACCAGCAAGAACAGTGTCCGCGGAGATTCCTTCATCATCACTCCAACATCACTGTCGCTAACATCCATATATAAGTGATCGGGAGAGCCCCGACGGTTAGAGTTCTGTTCGACTTTGGGACTCTCCGGGTGTTCATGACGCCCGTCTTGACATATGTTGCTTGTTTGTAATAAACTTCATTATACCAGCAAGAACAGTGTCCGCGGAGATTCCTTCATCATCACTCCAACATCACTGTCGCTTGAAATATACAACAATTACTCTTACGTTAAATGTAAAAGCAGGATTCTACTGTTCCAGTATGTTGAGGTATGGAAGCCAAAAGATCACATCAGTCTTCATGATGAGAAACGTTAGTAATGTCAACTTAATGAGTCATTATTTTCAGAATAGCTCTCATTATTTTGAGATACTAAGTCAATATTTTGAGATAATACTACTTCATAATTTTGAGATACAAAATCATTATTTTGAGATACTAAGTCATTGTTTTGAGATACTACTACTAGAATGGATGGATGGATGGATATATATATATATATATAAATACATATTTTTATATTATCTTGCATAATATATCTCGCAATAGAGTTTCCCCTTTTTTTTAAATGCACATATTCATTAAAACATTTTTTTACTGAAGGTCGGCTAGTCTGACTTCTCCTGTGTCAAAGTCAGCGAATCATCACGTCGCCTTCCTCATAACTCTAGTTCAAGAAGTTTCTCATACAACAGATATAATGTTAAAATGTTTATTGTTTATACTTGTAAATGTGGGAGAAACCGGAGTACCCGGGGAAACCCAATGTGTTTGTTTTTGTGGAGATAGGAAGAGTTGGAAAGACTACAAAAATATTATATATATATATATATATATATATACATACATATATATAATAGAGGTTCGAGTTCTGGTGATTTCCATATCTTCAATCGTCCCTGTGTAGATTTCCCCTTTTTTTAAAATGCGCATATTCATTTAAAAAATGTTTTACGAAAGGTCGGCTAGTCTGACTTTTCCTGTGTCAAGGTCAGCGAATCAACACGTCGCCTTCCTCATAACTCTAGTTCAAGAAGTTTCTCATACAACAGATATAATGTTAAAATGTTTATTGTTTATTGTTTATATTTGTAAATGTGGGAGAAACCGGAGTACCCGGGGGAAACCCAATGTGTTTGTTTTTGTGGAAAAGTTGGAAAGTTATATATATTATATATATATAATAGAGGTTCTGGTGATTTCCATATCTTCAATCGTCTCTGTATATTCGTTGGAATCGATACTTGTGTGAGATCCTGAGGTCCGATCCTGAAAGACGTCCGATCCTGAAAGACGTCTGATCCTGAATGAAGTTTGATCCTGAATGAAGTTTGATTCTGAAAGCGGTCTGATCCTGAAAGAGGTCTGATCCTGAAAGAGGTCTGATCCTGAAAGAGGTCTGATCCTGAATGAAGTTTGATCCTGAATGAAGTTTGATCCTGAAAGAGGTCTGATCATAAATGCTGAAAGTGGTTCTATATATAAACTCTTTCAGGATCAAAACCCAATGTGTTTTTTTTTGTGGAGTTAGGTAAAGTTGGAAAGACTACAAAAATATTATATATAATATTATATGATATTATATGTAATATTATATATATAATAGAGGTTCCGGTGATTACCATATCTTCAATCGTCTCTGTATATTCTTTGGAATCGGTACTTGTGTGAGATCCTGTGGTCCGATCCTGAATGAGGTCTGATCCTGAATGAGGTCTGATCATAAATGAGGTTTGATCCTGAAAGTGGTCTGATCATAAATGAGGTTTGATCCTGAAAGAGGTCTGATCATAAATGAGGTTTGATCCTGAAAGTGGTTCTATATATAAAATCTTTCAGGTTCAAAACCCAATGTGTTTTTTTGTGGAGTTAGGTAAAGTTGGAAAGACTACAAATATTTTCAATAACTTCGACTACATCTGTTATTTTGATGAAATGTGCTTTGGATTTCATCACAATAACCGCTATAGTCCAACAAGGAGGAGCCCATTGCTTTTGGTCATTTCTACACTTCATAACAGTGGAGTTATTGAATATGTTTGAAGTCTTTCCTGCTTTACCTAAGTCTTGTAGTGGGAGAAACCGGAGTACCCGGAGAAAACCCAACGTGTGTCTCTGTCACCGCCTCTGTTAGAAGAGGGCGAGGATGACTACCGCGGCGACTGCTAATCCCAGCAGCCCCAACCACACCAGAACCACCGAGAGGCAGCTCTTCCTCACGGGCTTCGCAGAGTGCTCCACGATGTGGGCCTGCAGGACCTTTACGATGGCCTCGTCAACAACCGAGTCTCGTGACTGCACGAGGAGCAGCAGTGTCTCCTTGTCACTGAACTCTTTAAGCAGCCCTTTAACGATCTTCCTGCATAACTTCTTGGCGCTCTTGAAGTCCGGGATGAAGCCTTCAGCGACGGCGAGTCCGACCAGCGTCCGGTCCGTCAGGGTCTTGGTGTGCGAGACCCATTCTCCCTGGCTGCGGGTCTGGAGATAATCCACCTTCTTTAACGTCTTGGCTACGATCGCGATCACAAACATCCTCAGCCTGTCGACTCTTTCTGCCTCGGCCGTTAAACCGGAGGTAGAAGGACGCGCAGAGTCCAAAGAGGTTTGAGTTCCGTTGATTTCCATATCTTCAATTGTCTCTGTGTATTCGTTGAAATCGATACTTGCGTGAGATCCTGAATGAGATTAGATCCTGAATGAGGCCTGATCCTGAATGAGGTCTGATCCTGAAAGAGGTTTGATCCTAAATGAGGTCTGATCCTGAAAGAGGTCTGATCCTGAAAGAGGTCTGATCCGGAAAGAAGTTTGCTCCTGAAAGAGGTTCTATATATAAACTCTGGGGCTTTGATGTGTCACATTCTAGTGACATCACATTCTAGTGACATCACATTCTAGTGACATCACACACACTCTCTCCTGCAACACATCGTGTGTGTGCGTGTGTGTGGGTGTGTGTGCGCGCACGTGTGTGTGTGTGTGCGTGTGTGTGGGTGGGTGGTTGCCATGGTGATTGGAGCACCTGGATTTTCAACAAAACTACCTGTCAAACCCCGGCCTCTTATACAAAAACCATGAGTCCCATAGACAACATGTTGACATCGTTGGAGAGATAAGACTCTGCCGAACGCGGAGATGTATGTGGGGTTTAGAAATGTGAGCTTCCTCCGCATGTTTGGTTTTACCGACTGATTACTCTGCAGCTGGAGTTGAGGATGAACTCTAACCAGATTTTTAGATGTTGTCATGGTGGAGGAAGCATTCAGACTCTTAATTGAAGTAAAAATACTCACAGCTCACTGTGAGAAAAATACTTAAAACTCCTTCTGTATACGTATATAATCAGGAAACTGTCGTTCTGTGTTGCTGAAGCACACAGACTAAACTCCTGCGGACTTCAACATCATCATAATCGTCAGCTTCTTATTCTCCTTCTTCCGTACAAAACTTTGGCGGGGAACTTGTCCCACAGCTTTGGAACCACATAAAAAAAAAAATACATCAAAACGTGCCGCCTGACCGGGAATCTTGCGGAATGACTTTTCTAAGAGATTTGCCCGAACTTTAACCCCGAAAAACCTACACCATTACACCATTTCTGCATCAAAACGTAGGAAATCTTGTGCTTGTCGTACACATATGACTACGGAATCCAACAGATTCACACATTTGCCTAGAAATGTCTGACAGTGAGAGGAAATCCACCTCTCTGCTCCATAGAGACCCATGTTAATTCTGACTCCAAAAAGATCCCACACAGACAACTGTACCAGATTTCTATTCTGCCATAAAAGCCACTTTTTTTTTACACTACAGACCCAAATTTTATACTATCAAGTCATCTTTCCTCTCAATGTTGGCTATCGAAGCAATAGGAGCTACGGTTATATGAGATTTTGAGATAATTGGACAGGTTTAACTCCATGTTAAGCAGATGGAACTCTAGTCTCTGAAGTAATCACCATAGAAACCCTTGATGTAGGAGCACACAGGTGTTTGTGATGAGCTAATTAGTGCAGTTAGACACACACAATACTGACAGATACATAGTGACAGACACAGACACACATACACTGACATACAGACAGACCCTGACACAGATACAGACGCAGACACACAGACCCTGACATACAGACACAGACAGACCCTGACACACACAGACACACAGACACAGACAGACTTTGACACACATACACAGACACAGACACAAATACATTGACACATGCACATACATACATAACTATAAATGACTTGGAGATATTCAGTCAAAGGCATTGTAAGACCTCCACCTGTCTAGCGCGATGTTAACGCGATGTTAACTTGATGCTAGCGCGATGCTATTGCAATGCTAACGTGATGCTAATGCAATGCTAACACGATTCTAACATGATGCTAGTGTGATGCTAACGAGATGCGAACGCTAACGATATGCTAATGAGATGCTAATGCCATGCTAACGCAATGCTAACATGAGGCTAATTCGATGCGAGCTCAAAGATAGTGCAAACCTAGTGCGATGCTAACATGATGCTAACGTGATGTTAGCGCAATGTTAACACGATGCTAGTACAATGCTTGTGCGCTAGCGTGTATATATTGTACCTCAATAACACATCTTACTACTGGTAATGTTGCCGTATATATATATTGCAATGTCTTACGGCAGTAGCAGCCACACAGTAAAAATTTCTCTGACATTTTCTAGTTGTCCCTCTTGTTTGATACTCGACTCAGAAATATTCACACTGGTAAGTTTTGTTTCTTTATTGTGAGTTTTTTAAAAATTGGTCAAGTAGCATTAAAAAGGCTTTAAGACTCATAATCTCCTGTATTTATTTATAAAAAATAACCTCTTCATGGAAAATGTAAGACCAGGTAGAATGTGACTTCATATGGCAAGCAAGGAGACAAAATGATACCCTCAATTTTAATATTGTTATCAAAGAAGTCAACCGTATTTTAACAATTTAAAAGTCCCATTTTGCAACACATTACTGTTACACCTTCGCTATTGCATCATATATGCCAAATACTCTCTTTTATGAGGCTGCTCTATATGGTGCCACTGTAAAGTCAACACTTCTGAAAAGAAACTCCAAAGTGTGTGTGTGTGTGTGTGTGTGTGTGTGTGTGTGTGTGTGTGTGTGTGTGTGTGTGTGTGTGAGAGAGAGAGACAGTTTAGTTCCCAAATAACCCAACTAATATGGTATAAAAATAAACCAACTTCAATCAGTTCTTGCACTTCCAGATGAACAGCAGTAGATGGCGCCGTCGTCCAATCCACGATCAGAAGGACCACTTCATAACTTCATATATTGTGGTGTCAATGCACAGGATTTATTTTGGACTGTCTTCTACACAGACGTGATCTTTTGCTTTATTTATTATTCTGCGGTGGAAGAAATAAATAATGTCCTCAGACCTGCCTGAGATAGATAATCCATCACAGTGAATTGCCCTCACTGTTGCATGGCGATGGAGATTTGGTCTGCATTGTGTTAACACTCAGTTTAAAGAGGATTTCCGTGTCCGTGCCTGAAATCGAACAATACACATCGAAAAACAGTTGTAAGCTTTGTAGTAAAACATGTAAAAAACACTGGTATTGTCTAAAAAATTGCTGTGTGAACAGGAACATGTGAAACACGTCCAAGTTTTCGCTTGTGTGCCTCCTCAAGGAGATTTATTCTCAATGTGACGGCCCTGGTTTAATGATGAATAAGGAATGTGACTAAATATATTCATGAAATTGAAGATGTAACCCGACACGTACTGTACATTCTTATTTCACCATCCACTTGACAGGTTCAGATTTGTCCTGAGGGATCAAACTGGCAACCTTTCGTTCACAAGTTTGAACATTGACATGAATATTTACAACAGTTTAAAACCCCCCCAAAATTACAGATATTGAAAAAGACAAAGTAAGTAATCCTGAGTGTTATTGAAAGATCAATCGCTTGTACAAAATACAAAGCTGAACACATATTTGTAATGTGCATAACCCCGATAAGATTTCCTAGGGAGTGTTTCCTTGTGAGATCAGTGCTTGTTGTTGCTCGATAACGTCCATTTTGTCTCTACAGCGGCTTGATGAGTTTGTGATTGATTGTTAGGTAAATAAAACTCGTTATAAAGTATCCTGAGACTTGCTCTTGTTACAAATTTGACTTAGTTTTTAATTACACTGATGCCAAAAAATACATTTGTTATTTTCATTGTTTTTTTTTTTTTTATTTTAATGGGCAAAAAGTCACATTTTGACACTTAAAAAAGATTTTCCTGTTGATCTGTGCTACTCTGATTATATTTTTTCCCCCCAAATGTAAGTAATTTAAGGAAAGTTGATTTAAAATGAATTTAATTTGATTTTAAACAAAAATATATGAAGCCTATGAGTCACCAGCTTGAGTGCATGTGCCAAGCTGAAGTAATTGAGCTGTCAAGAAGGAAGTCATAACAGTGAAGAGGACTAAGGGTCAAGATAACTACCGTTTGCACGAGGCGTGAGAGGAGAAGCAAAACTAAAAGGAATTACAGTATTTCCATGACAGGAAAATGAAAAATTGGAGCTTGTCATCAACACATATGTGGCCTTCGTCTTTGGTAGGAGTCCACACTCTTCAACGAGCGGCCGCTGTGGTCATTAAAAAACAAAGTGATTAAGGAAGCGGAGCCGTCCAATGAAAACATGTAGAGGATGTGTGTTTCAGAGCTGATAGAGCAGCAGAGGGGAGCTGTATGAGCGGACTTTGCTCCCATTAAAGCCTTCGTGGAATCTAATAATGCTTTGGTATTTGTACTGTTTTGGGCATTTTGAATAATTGTCTGAAACCCTTTCAGAGTTCCCTTGAGAGAACCTCTTATTTTTACTGCACCAGGGTCTGACAGTCCCCGTCATGGTTCTCCTGTGGGCCTCCGGCAGCGTGGTGCAGGTGTTGACTCCCAGAACTCTTGTGAGACGCGTCGGCAATTCTGAAACAGTTTCCAACTGGTACTGACAACACTTCCCAATGAACAGACATGTCTGTGGTACTCTACAATGAAAATGTCAGCGTAACCATCACAAGTCACTGTAGCAAAAGACAAATCACCATATTAGAAAATGTTCCACAAGTTGTTACAGGAAAGGAGAAATGACGAATTCCTCATTGAAGTTCGTTGAAGACCCGGTCTTTAATGGGAAAATCCATTAAGCTTCAGGTTTAAAGGCCCATCGTGTTGCATTTCATAGGACCTATTAGAATAAATAGAAAATAATTTTCATTATTATATTTTCATTTGTGTAAAATCCCCTGAAACTAAGATTCGTTGTGTTTCTTTGTTAGATTAGGGAGCAGGTCCTCTTCATGGAGTCCGCCGTGTTGCACTGCCATGTTTCTACAGTAGCCCAGAATGGACAAACCAAACACTGGCTCTAGAGAGAGCCTTTCATATTTAGAGGTTACCTGAAGGCCACCGTAGTTTTGGGCCATGCTTGTCAAACTACGTGAGCCGCAGAGTGCAAAACCGTGATACCGTCAGCCGCCCTCTGACTTCTGCTGCCCCTAAAGCAGTGGTATTGTGGTAAAGATTGCCTCAGAGTGAAGCGAATGGTCTTCCCACAGTCGGGACTGAGCCCAGAGGGATTCAGTTGGTTGCAATCTGCAACCTCAGATGCCACCAAATCTCACTCTGGCCCTTTAAGCGATAGTCCTTCTGGATTACCACCTCTACTCTATCCATACCAACAAAGCTGAGTTCGGAAAGAGAAGAGACGTAAGCTGAAAACATGACACCTGACAAAGCTGCGATGGCTAACAGGTTAACTAACGATTACAAAGCAAACGCAGAGGAACATTAGCGTCGCAGTGGGGTTTGTGTCCAAGTAATTTCCACACTCCTTTTAGCTCTGGTTTGATTTCAACCGACTCCTGAGAAAAATATTGTGACAGGATATGTGGGGTGAAATAGAAACAATGAGATAAAGAGAAAGAGGCTAAAACGCACTGTAGAGCTGAGGAACAGCACAGTCTTATTTTCTTCTTCAAGACAAAAATTGAAGCCGTTTGTAATTTTTTCAAGAAGGATCAGTGTTACTCGAGAACACATCTCATTCTGAACCTGACACCAAACGGTTTTATCGTGACGAGAATAAATAAACCATTAATATGCTGAGCAACCTGCAGCGTGTTCACACTAAGCGGTGCTCAGACTCTCCAGAGAGACGCACAGATATGAAAGTGAGAAGACCCCTGCCGATGGAAGTTAATTATAGTATAGCGTGTGGTGGCCGGTGGGACTGAACAATGGACTCTGCTGGTTGTTTCATAAAACAAAGGAGGAAAAATGTGAGACATTATTTTGTTGTCTGAGAATATGAGATGATGGGAGATTGAATGTCAGTAAATCTGGACCAGAACTCCCGAGTTTCCTCGGGATGATTAGCTGACGTTTATCCCATCTTATCTTAAAGGGAAAATCCACTTCACAATAGATGCTAAAACATCTTTTAGTTGTAAATAAAATGAAGAGAAATAGAGGAAGTTAAGACAGAAACAAATTGGCTCAACAGATTATATATTTTCACGACTGACTCAGAGTATCAAAAAGACTTTTAATGAGCGTCTTTCAATTTTAAAGGAAGGATTTTCCTTTAATTGTCAGCCACTAAGAGGAAGACTGGTCGTACTGAGGAAGTCTGCACCTCACATACATCTACAAATACACCTGCTAAATATTTTACACATCTGCCAACTAAAACACAGAATTAAGACACAATTCCGACCATTACATCCATCAACATCCCCCAGATAATCAGACTAATGTGGCATAACCAGATCGAGCCTGCCTCAATAGAAGCAGTGGGTACTCTAGTGTTTGTCTCTCACCCAGCTCCCCCCTCGCTGCCTGCCACTCCCCCTTCTGGGAGTTCAACGGCTGGGTCACGGTCTGCATTTGAACCCGAGAGGACCAGTGGTATTCAGGGTCAAAGGTCGGCCCCGATCACTGCCGCCAATAAGAGCGAGGGTCGCAAACTAAAACCCTGCTTGACCTCTTTAGCACCCTGCAAAAGAGGGCTGCTGGGAGGGTTTGAAATGAGTCTGTCCTAGTAGACAGTTCGAGACACATGCAGAAGTAAATCAGTGTGAATATAGGACAGTTATGTCTGTGTGGAGTGGAATATGTACAAGGCTAGGCTCGATAGATGAAGCCAGCAAAACAGGACACTTAAGAGTGACACTGGGTGAAAGACATTCGGGGTGTCGGTCAGAGTTCAGGGCACACTAGAGCTTTGTTTTGCTGTTTCGCTCTCTAAGTTCAGGGACGGAGTCAAGTAGCAACATTACACGAAGGGCACGATGAGACAGGGCGTTTAAGAGAGGCCCCGGCCACCATTCAAAACAAAGAATGTTGCACATACCTCTGGTACATAACCAGCATTCATGCAGAGGTTAATACGAACCAACAAATGAAAGAAAAGTGCATCAATGGTGTCCAGTTAAACAGGCTCAGAGGCGATTATATAGACAGTGCAGGCAGTTGCACTGGGGCTCGTGAGGTAGGGGGTTGGGGGCCAATAGAGAGACCGGGCACTGGAACAATGTGTTGGACAGAGAATAGGCCCTTGTGGGTGATTCAGAATGGCACCTGGGAGAAAACTGTTCAATAAAACTGGTGCCATTTGCTATATATGCCCTCGAATAGACAAACCCATCTCCATCCAACCAGTTCTCTGTCCCGATGTGTCAAATCCTGCAGCTTGGTCCGTACTCCTACTACTCTACTCTACTCTACTCTACTCTACTCTACTCTACTACTACTACTCGTGTCCCGTACAAAGCTAAAGGTAAACACTGACATTTTGTGACTTCAGTTGTTAGTCACATGAGTTGTTAGTCTGTCAAGTACTCGTAAACTCAACCCTAACTAAGTGGTTTTGTTGCCTAAGCCTAACTTCCTGTGAAGACATACGTTTATTTTAAAAAGACGTTATGCATGTAACGAGCGTTTATTGAGACGGCTTCACTGTTACTTCCAAAACTGACAGCCATAGTTTGAAACACTGAGCAAGCTGCTGTATTTGAGGCATCAGAGTGAGAATGTGTTTATTTATAATTTTTGGGTAAAGCCACTAGCAATCTATCACAAAATGATATGCTTATTCTACATGAGCTTTAAATGAAAAAAAAAATCTACTCAAAAAGGAAGAAATCTACTCAATTAAATTAATAAAAAGAATATGAAAAATAAAATGGTATTTTGTCATATATTCATATATTCAATGATGATTGTTGGGTAATATGTATTTTTTATGTTGTCAAATGTCAAGTCTACCTTTCTCTTTGACCTCTCTACTTTCCCAATACAGTTGCCTAAGTAACTCATTCACCTGTAAATTCATCACATTGTTGGTAAATATATATATATATGTATATATATATATATATATATATATATATTTTGTGTGTGTGTGTGTCGTATCTACCTTACGCCGCTGAACAGCCTGTTCATCCTCACTTCGTATCCTCACTGTGTAAAATACTGTAACTGTATTCTGAGGTTCAAAGTTCTGTCTTGGCTCTTGAAACAGTAGTTTGGAAAACAAACTCACCACAAGGTCAATTTCAATCATATCTCTTGAAAACAGTCTTCATGAAAGGAGTTTGATCGCTTGCCATGGAATTGTAGATGTTCAAATGTCCTTTTTTTCCCTCCCTTGTCCACATTGGATTCAGCAAACTCCATCTGCTGATGAAGCTCATGTGATATAATCAGAGCAGCTGCTAAATAGACCCGATGGTGAGATTATTTTCTCAACCAAGGACTGTGTTTAGCTGCTTTCCCCAAAAAATATTTGCATTCTGAAAGACATTTGGTGATAGTGGTGCCATCTGTGAGAAAAAAAAAACAAAACAAAAGAAAACATAATACATGTGTGAACTCATCTAGGATTTCTTCACTTTTCTCTCCACTAATGAGGTTATTTTTGAAAACCTTTTCGTCGGTTTGTCTCTCTGGCAGCAGGATACTTAAAACATCTGAAATTTCCAGGAAATTTTGGCAGGCAGATCGGACTCCTGCCAGCAAACAAGTGATTTGATATTGGACGTGTGATTTCTGCCGTGATTATGAAAGTAACACGATAGAGACTTGATTGCAACTCCTGGGAGGATGACTGCAGATTTTGAGCAATTAATTTAATCTTGAAATTAAAGTGAGAGGTTTGATGTGTGTGTGGTTGTCGCAGGAAGCTGAAGTTGGTGGAGGTTTATGCTCTTCAAGGTCTTTCTTTCAATTACATTTGCAATAAATATTCAACTACTGTAAATGAAAAAGAGTCGCTGCCGTCAGAAGCCAATCTTGTTTTCTCAAACTTCTGACTTTTCGGGAACTAGGAGACCAATCTGCTCTGTAAACAGGAAGTCGTCCACACTGAAAGGTTTTCACAAACACTCGCCTTAGAGCTTCAAAACTCATCTCTGCCTCTCTTTATGAACATCTCACCTCTGTGATTACATTTTTCGATTTAGTAAGGGAAATCAATGAGCGTTAATGGCTTTAACCTGGATCCACCTCATCATGTCCTTCATTAAAGAGAGAACGCGCCCCCATTATTTCTCACAGCCAGTGTCTGTCTCTGTTTGCTCGGTTTGATTTGCATGAGAGTGTGTTTGCACGTGGCTGTGGCTGTGAAAGTGGGCTACTGAGGGGAGGTTTTGTTGGTTTCAGCTTGCCAGTGGACGGCCTCTCTGTAGCAGTGCCAGGGCCGGACGGGGTGGAGGGAGGAAAGGGAGGGGAGGGGATGGCGGAGGAGGGAAGGGGTGAGTTGGCGAGGGACAGACATCAAAATAACAAAGGGCAGCGGGGGCGATAATCCCACCTAATGCCCCCTGTCTACCCCGTGTCTGCAGTGGCTCTCTGGAGAGTGGCAGATTGAGTGCTCTCATGCGAAAGGTTACTTGGCCGATCAAGTGCTCCTCTCAGGGTCGGGGGCCAGGACAGGCCGCTCTGGGCCCCACGTTCGCTCAGAGCAGCGGTGGCGGTCGGCGGCGGCTGCGGTTTTTTCTGCCGCTGATTCAGCAGAGCTCGGCCCACCGCGTCGCCGGTAGTCATGCATTATGTAACGGGCCCCGGTGCTGTCTGGACAGTAACCGTTCGCAGACTGGGGCGCTCTCCGAGACGACACTGCAGGGGTGAGTCAGGGGTGAAGCCGTAGTCCAGTTTGCAGAATGATTGACCCCTAAGCTTGAGGCGTTCTCTGTCTCCATGCACGTCTCCATTTACCTGCAGCCATCTTACTCTCACATGAATGCTACGGGGAGAAAAATGACCCTGGAACGCTCTCACCCTGATGGTCTTTACGGGGTCCTGGAGACCTCTTTAAAAGCTGAATGCACATTCTTTGTCCCAGGGGTGAGTGCAC
Source organism: Ophiodon elongatus (assembly GCA_016806645.1). NCBI lineage: Eukaryota > Metazoa > Chordata > Actinopteri > Perciformes > Hexagrammidae > Ophiodon > Ophiodon elongatus. Next base: position 804,254 of record JACSYO010000503.1, on the reverse strand, counting down.
GGCAGCGAGGAATATAGGACCCAGATACAGACAGGAACAGTTTGTGGATTTAATGACAAAAAGTGAGGTACACAAGCTTACTGGCATGGGTCGAAAAGTCCCGACATAAAAGTAACAGAGACCACGGATAAATAGGAATGGGGCCAGGAAAAAGGTGCAGACGGACAGAGACAGATTCCGGTTGGATTCAGGTCAGTACTGTACAGGTTTCAGGATTTGGAAACAGATGACTCGAAAGCAAAGGCATGAAACAACAGGCAGAGTTTGTTCATAGTGGTGTGGAGCCCTCTGAGGTCTAATCGACCCTAGAAACTACATGTGAGATGACGTACTGGACAATTATTTGTCTATGAATGACCTTCGTGACAAACAAAAGGAATATATATATATATACAGTATATTTGTTCGAGGCAAAGCCCATAAAATGTAAAACACGAGATATGTCGTTATTATCCACGGTTCCTGCAGCGGGCCTTGAAACACAGCCTGGGCCTCCACCAGCGTGGTGTCGGTGTTGGATCCCAGCGAGGAGAAGCTCTGCTCCAGAGCTCTGCAGCGCTCCCGCTGCAGGACGAAGGCTGTTGCTAAGTCTTTCTGGGGAACCTGCATGATTTTATCTGATTCGACCCGTTGGCATCAATAGCAATTACAAAGAAATAGCCAATCTCCTTGCTAATGGTCTCCTTCACTTATGTGGGTCATACAGAGGCTTCAGTATTACATTGAGATGGTTTCATAACCAAACATAAGCTCCTTGTAGTAACTTCAAACATGATTCGACATACAATACTTTTACTAAAGAAAAAATATTTTCTTTTATATTTAGTAACAAAGGAAAAACATACATAATCAATAGACATGATATAACCCTGCAGTGTTGTAAAATTGTGTTAGACTTTTTCTGTGATAAGTAACGGTGAAAATATCAAAACAGTAATTGAAAGACACTGGATAGGACATAGGACATCACCAGGGTGGAAACAGACATGACAGGTGGAGTGAAATTAGATTAAATGATAATAAAACAACAACAACATGGCTCTTTAAAAAAAACATTACAGACTGATTTATAACAGCGTCAGAATATCTGAAAGAAAACTTCACGATTTGCAGCAACATGACAATTGTCACATTAATGTGTTGATGAATAGCTCATATTAAGCCCAGAAGACATGAACCCACTCAGCAAAGTAATGATCCCCATTATCTCGTGATGCAGCCAGAGATACTGCGTCTTCCACATTAAATTGTTGTCACATGGCTGCCTCATCTACACCACTGCTTTAATAAAAAACACCTTTTTACGGGTATGTAAATTCAGCTGCAGCACAGCCGGCGTACGAAGTGAGCTCGAGGGCTTTAAACGCCTTCTGCGAGATAAAGGAATTTTTAGCTGAGGGATCTGACTGAAGGGTTGGCAACTGTCTTCACTGGACGCCATTCAAGTTGTGTTTAATCTGCTCGTGTGAACTCCGTGTCCGCGGCCATCTGCTCGCAGCCACAAAAGCGGCGCACCATTGCAGTTCAGTGAATTATTTACAATTCTCACATCAATACCAGTTATTTCATGGAATATACAAGTGGATTCCCTCGCCGACACAAACATGGAAGCATTCTTTTGGGAACTAAAGAAAAAAAAACTGGGCCAACACTTTTCATTTGAATCGCTGAAATCGCAATGCAGAGAAAACACAAGCTTTCATGAATAAGAGCCTTCAACCTCCTTCTGTTGATTACAGTTGTATTCACATGACATGGTAAATGTGTTTGAGATCATTTAGAATGAGGCACAGTTGAGGCACCTGTTAGGCTAAGATGGAACTTTAAAGCAATTTACAGGTAAACGTGTGGACTTGTAATACTTGTATTTACTTTTATAAATGTCATGAGCTTTCATATACTGTATATATGAAAATGTATTCATCAGTTTTATCATATCATGGAATCGGACTAATAGTCCGATTCCATCTCACAATCAAAAGGGAAGCCATGGACCGGTGTGATAATGAGGCACAAATAAAGTGTGTTTATAAACTGTTATTAAAGCTACTGTGAGGAACTTTCCTTTTGTGTTGATTTTGGCGGTCCCTGTGGATGAAAGTGGTATTGTTTCCAAGCGCAAGAGTCCCTTTAGAAAACCCTTATTTATTTTTTTACTGCAGCAGGGTTTGACAGTCTGCCGGCTCAGTCCTGGTTCTCTGCTCTGGTTCTCTGCCTCCCTTCACTCCAGCGGGCCCAGCAATACGGCCTTTGCCTCTGGCAACTTGGTATCGGTGTTTGAGGAGGAGGAGCTACTGCTGCTGCCGGGCGCATGAGCTTTCCTCTTCCCGCCGGAGCTTTTGAAAGCCGGTTTGAAGGCGACACCGAAGCCGGATCTGGGTCTGTCCACGTGAACTGGTCGCTGCCTCGCTGGCGTCTGAGCTGAAGGAGTTTCTACTGAACCTGCATGATTTCACCAGAATCGGACCCGGTGGCACCGATAACAAGCATTTAGAATAACTACATAGAAATAGTCAGTCTCGCAGAAGATCTTGTTTTCTTATGTAGGTCATATAGAGGCATCAGTATTACATTGAGGCTGTTTCATAACCAGTTAAAAGCTCCTTGTAGAAACTTTAATTTGTGCTTTATTCATGCGGCTGGTTATATGACAGGACAAAAATTAACAGACTGCTTTCCTCCCTCTGCTAACTCTTGCTAATGAGAATGTATGTCGTTGTTGTTTTTCACGTTAACTTAATGAAATGCTAAAAATAAGCAGCTTAGTCCTGTTAACTACTCATTAAATATTCATATATTCCGCATAAACTATGTTAAAGTATCAAACACAGTTCTTGTGTTGTCTTGTGGGGGGGGGCTGCAGTTTTTCTCTCCTCCAGGAGAAGTGAGTGACCTTGTGTGATGAGGTGAGGCAGCGCGCAGTCAGGGGAGCTGTAGATTCTCACTCTGGCCACGACTCTATGACTTTGGGTCGTAACTCCAGAAAACAGAGCAGCGAGAACATTGAGCCTCGTGTCCTTGATCGGTAGCTCATCCCCACCCAGCGAGGCGCGCCAACCGGCACGCCGTGGCACTTTATGGCGGATCGAAGCTGCTCAAGTTTAATGTGTTTGTGGCTGTCGCAGCTCTGATAAAGGGTGCAATACATAACACAGGAGTAATAGAGGGGGACAAGCCAATCAATAGCAAGAGAGGCCGTTTGACCCGCGTTTTAAAAATGACAAATTTCCAGCCTTGCATCACTGCGAGTGTCTCTCGCCAACAACGGCCTGCCGGGATGTGTGCAAAAATAACCAGAGTGGACACGGTGTCCGTCGGTGGGAAGAGGGCCGCTCTCCCTGGCATGCCTCACACCCATGGCTTTTATGTGTGTGTGTGTGTGTGAAATCTCCATTTCAGGTTCAATCTCAAAAAGGCCAAACTGGCAGTAAAAGTCTTGTAAGTAAAGACTGGGGCTTCACCTGTGAAAAGAGCCTTTTGTGGAAGCAGCCTCCTGTTTCCTGGCAGATAAAGCACATCTGCTTTACAGGGAGATAACACCATGAATACGCTCACACAGCTCCTTTCACTCACACATTCACTTTCCTCTTTACCTTTCCCTGCCTCCCCGCTTCTCCTCTTCGTTCGTATCTATTTCTGTAATTCCCTTCCGCTCCCCTTCGTCCCGGCTGCATATTTTTCTTCGGTGTTTGCTCGGGTTTTTCTTTTCTCTCCTTCTTCTTCTCTGCCTCATCTCCAGTATTTTCTCAACCTGGCCCCGGCACCAGCTGCTCCACACCGGCGTTGTCTGCTCTTTTATAATGTGTGTGTTGACTTCTCCTGAAGTGGCCTGTCCTGGAGATTACTCTGCCCTCTGTCAGGGTGCAGCCTCTAGGATTAGACTGCTAACCCCATGGGTCGAGAGTGTGTGTGTGTGTGTGTTTGCCTGAGGGCGTCCAGATAAATGCCACAGATGAAGCTGCCTGCTGTTGTTCAACACGCTGAGTGAAATATGATTGTATAGATACGTTTCTTTTTTGCCATCAACAACAAAAAAAACACTATCGAACTTGGTAAATTAAAAGCACATCGAAATTAAGAATAATTTGAAACAACACATGATTAAATACAACACTCACTTACGTCTGGCTTTTGTCTTCAGTGGGAAAGGTTACAATCGGCATTCATGAAATGACTCACTCATTTTGGCCCCTTTTCCTGGTAATTGCTATGTGACTTGCGTTGAAGTGAATATATAAATAAATAAAATCAACAGGGATTTGGAAAATAATTATATACGTAGAAAACATACAATTAATAGTCTCTCCTCAAAGATACCAGACTCCATTTTATCACGCTAATCATCGAAACACACTTCACTCAAACTCGACAGAAACTAAATAAAAATCATCAAAACTGTCCTGGTTAGTCTTTCCTCTGTTCCAACAATCAGCAACTCGGGTTTGACGAAATAAAACCTTAATTCACCGAATTAGAAGTGAGAAAAAACAGCCGTTATCTGCGCGACTCAAAGCTACCAGACTCCAAACAGACAACTGTAATTTTATCATCGTTATAACACACTTCATTAAAACTTGACAGAAGCTAAATAAAACTCATCAAAACATTCTATGTTAGTCTCTCTACTGTTCCAACAATCACTCGCTCTGATTTGAGCGTTTACAGGAAAGACTGAACGAGTAAATTATTGTAAAATGTAAAATGTTCACTGTTTACTAACCCTGTGCGTCAGGGATGTCGAACCAGAAAAAAAAGAAGAAAAAAAACCCAGAAAGGTATTTATCGTCTGTTTTCCCGTATTCCCATATAAGCTCTTATTTTGGTAGAGTGTGTTTTAACATTGCTGGAAGAAAAGTGTGTGACCAGCTAGCTAAACTGAGAACAATGTGAGCAGAATAAACCCTTTTGTCATAAAACTGTGTTTCTTTGTGCGCGGCTGTATCAACACCGTAGAACTCTCAACAGTAACAGCAGCTTAAGATTTGTATCTGGAAAGCTAACTAATGCTACTTAGATGTGGATACGGTGGTTTTCCTTGCAGAAATTAGTTTTGTTTTCTGAAATTGTTAAAAAAAAAAAAAGCATCAGCAAATCCTTCCAATTACAGAATAATGGCAGCAGGAAAAAAACGTTGTGTCCTTGAGACGTTTGTGCAACCTCATGTCATTTTATGCTTGCAGGGTGAAGAGTCTCATAACTGAGATGATTTGTTTCATCCCTGCATCCTCCCCTCTTTCATCTTTTTAACAATACTGCAGTGCAACAATAAATAAAAAGACAGAACGGGGCAAAAATGCCCCCAAAAACCATTCCTCTTCGAGAATACCCACATGAGTTATCACTGAGCCTTCTTGCAGCATGTGTAGAATTTTATCATCTAGTAATCAGGTAAACCATATTGGTCTCTGGTCTCCTTCTAATTCAAGAGAGGCAGAGACAACAAGCACAACATGGCAGCCATAATAAATCCTCCTGAGCTGCAGCCACATTTACTATCGAGTGCATTTCCTAAGAAATATCCTGAAGTGTCACAGACTTCCTCCTGATGTGAAGCAGCAGCTCTCCATTTTGCACAATCACCCACAAAAATCCTTCTCTTTTCCTGCTCTTCCTCCTGCTTTGTGTTCAGTATAGATTAAAGAGGGGAAATCAATATGCCTTTACCTGGACTCACCTCATGTTACACCGTCTGGTATTTTAAAGAGCAGATATACGCATTTCAATACCGTAAGGGAGTGGACTTTGGAAACTTCCCCATTTCGACAATATTTCAGATATTTTAGGAAAGAGGAATAAAAAGCTGATAATTATATAATTTGGGAGTTGGATATTTAGTTTTTCTGCTTGCTAACATCTGAGGATCAGTGCAGGAAGATTATATAGATTATATAATTTGAGCTATTTTGACCCTGTGAAAATATAGGCATAAGTTTTGAAAGATCGTTCTTTTCTTTTCTTTCCTTCTCTGACGTCTGTTATGATCTGACGAACAGAATTGATGATTCGTTTTCTTAAGCGTTTGGAATAGAGCTCGACCTTTTCTGCTAATGACGTAATGTCAGTATTTTCCATATTTTCCTCCAAGAGTATGAATATTCTATGCTTGCAAGTGAACCCGGGTTTCTGGGTCATTGATGAAATCATCTTAGGGCATCTTTTCACATACTGAGGATTTTTCTGAGGACAGAATTATTTATGTTTTCTTTTTCAAACGCTGCCAAAATAAAGCAACGCAGAAGCAAGATATTTCTAAAGTGTGAAACGTGCTTCGTCTGAGGAGAAAAGTACAGGGGACACACAGGGACATGTCAGATAAAATAAAAGCAGCATCAGAGCACAACATTGATTTGACAAACAAGACGGAGCCAGGGCCATTGATTAGAAAATCCACTATTAATGACTTTGCTCAGCACAGTACACAGTGTTATTGCTGCAGAATTACAAGAGGAATCAAATCAGGCAAAAGCAAACACAGTTTGGTTTGAGTGACTTTCAATGTCAATACATGCATTGATATATATATATATATATATATATATATATATATATATATGATGAAATATAGGAGACCAATCTGTTGGTGACAGCATCACTTACATGTTTGTGGATGAAATAGGCGCGTCACTGAGGAGAATCACAGGCGCAACGCTTCATACTGAGCCCTGTATGTAAATACATTTTAGTGTAAATGCAGATACCGCCGGCTTCCTGGTGTGTGATGTTGTGATGGGGGAGGGAGAGAGGGCGAAGTGTGAAGGTGGTATTGGTGGTGGCGGGGGTGGGGGTAAGGGGGCCGGTTGGAGAAGCTCATTCATCAAGTCATTACGGGAGGTGGCTCCTGTGGTATTTCAGCCTGTCCATCAGTGGAGGAGGAGGAGGATGGGGAGAGAGTCCCAGAGGAGGACCGGGGCTCGGCCGTCCTTCCTCCATACACCCCCCCCCCTCACTCGCTTTGCTCCCACCCCTTCCTCCCCCCTGGACGTCCCTGCCCTTCTTCTCCTCTGACAGCTCACCTTCTGACTGCTATTACTCCCCCTTCTTCCTCTCCTCCATCACACTGTCTTCCACTTTATCTGCCCCCTCTATTACATCTTCCATCTCTCTCTTTCTCTCTCTTTCTCTCTCTCACACACTCACCATCCTCCTTCCACATTCTCAGTACTTCCCTCGCTCTCTTCCTTTTTTACATTTCTCCCGGGAGGCCGCCCTTGACTCTCAGATGTCCCTCGCATGCCAAAAATTACTATTGACATTTCAATTCAGTGGTTTTTTTCCCCCCTCTCTCGCTGCTCTCGGCTGATGCCTTATAGCAGGAGGACATTTACATGTCAATGGGCCAGACAAAAGAGAGGCAGAGTGTGCCGACTCCCGTGTCCTTAACACAGTGGCTGTAACACTGAATTTGTGGCTTCTGCGGTGACGAAGAAGCTTTGTGTGCTGCATATTTTGATTACTGAAAGGATTATTAACATATAAAGAGTTCAACTGGCCTACAATGCCACATCACTTTGCCAAGGATTAAGTACCATCAATATTTTCAAATTAATATTTACTGTGGCATTGCAAAATGTGTTACAATGTCAGTTAACCACAATTAGCCAAACCATAATGATGTATATAACAATTCAACATTCCCACTGACTTTACGCAGCAAGTGGCCGGCTGCTGAGGTGAGAAAGTAAGCAGGGTTTGAACCCTTCAACCGCGAGTCACATTCAGGAGCCATTTACCGGGGGGGAGGAGAGCTCTGAGATCATTTTTATGTTTTAAACTTTGAACAGTAGCAACAGTGAGTGAACCGCCTGTGTGTGTCTGTTAGCACATTAGCAGGGCCGCTAGTAGTAACAGCTCTGCTACGACACACGACTTCTGCACGTCACCACCACCTCAATATGAAGGGTCGCCCAAAAGACCGGTTCTGCTATGCAGGTTTTTTTCCACACATTTTCTAATGAATACTCACTGTGGCGTTGCAAAATGTGTTATATTGTCAACCAGGGCGATTGTCTTCAGTCTGTAGCTGAGCGAAGCGTTTAGAGACTGACTTGTGAGTCTACCTCGGGTTGGTTGTGCATTTTGTGTTGACAGGTGGGAAGTCAGTGAGAGATCATGATCACCCGTGTCGCCACACCGATGATTTCTACTAGGTTGGTCGGGGCATCGCGGGTTACTCACCTTATGGCCATGTTTGTCTGCGGCCCTCCACTAGACTGGAGACTGCAGCGACAAGGGTCAAATAGTGGAGGGATTAAATCATTCCAAATTGGAGATAAAAGAAATTGCATTTACAGCATGTGCAATAAAAGAAAAATAAACATGAAGCTGAATAAAATCCACCCTACCTGGGCGCACCATATGGGTGATGTGGGGCTAGACGGGGATTAAAGATATTGATTGCTGGATGAAGATGAGGCGGGGGTGGTGAGCTGTGTTCCTGCAGCTTAAACATGAGAGAGGTTGTTGTGCTTCTGGCCTCATGGTGTGTGACCTCGATTGGTTCCATAGAATCTTTCTTTACCATAGAAATAACCTGAAATGGGCTGCGTTCAAGCATGCAAGAGCGTGTGTTTGCCTGTCGTAAATTTCCTTCAGAAGAGGGCTTTTCAGACATGCGTCTTCATTTTTTAAGCCCTGTAACGTATCACCACCTGACTCCCAAGGCGCCGAGGCTCTTGCCTTCCTGAGATTATCGTAAAAGGAGATGCATTGCATATGTAAATGTCCTGTTTGGGAGAGAGCTGGCTGCTGCTCAAGTGAGGAAAAAAAAAAAAAACGCCCCTCGGCATTGATCTGCCCTTCTGCATTTAGTCTGGGTTAAGTGTTCAGCTTCCATTTGGACCAAATTCATGCAGGGGTTTGTATAATTATGCCAGAGTCAATCCCCATTACTCCTTAGCACTATCGAGCAGCTGCTTACTTTAATAAAAGCACATGTCCAATTCAGGGAGAGGAGCTGCTGCGTATATATTTTGTGTTTGCCAGTGTGCGTGCATTTTCTTGTGTTTGCACATAATTTGAATCAATACACACAGGAAGGAGGCATTAAAGCGACTAACCAGTTGCAGGCGGCAGAAACAGCAAGCAGGCCTCATGCACCAAATGTTCTGTCAACTCCACAATCCTTTCAATCAGTGCAACAAACAACTCTTTCAACATTTGTCTCTTTCTCCCCCAGGACACGAATCCTCTTCTCTGTCTGCTTACTGGAGACCATCAATCTGTAGCCTCTCCCTGTTGCCCTTCTTTCATCATTTCAGTTTTTTTTTTTCCTACCAATGAGAGCTTTCAAGTCTGACCTTTGTGCCCTTGGAAAGGACCGCTGCGGGTAACAAAGACCGCCAACCAATCAGAGATCGAGCTGAGTGGCCTTGGGTATGTGAGCCACATTCTTAATGACATAGCAAAGCCTGAAATGGATTTTTTGGGTAGCTTGTGATCAGAGGAGGCTGGTCCATAGAGGCGGAGGAGGTCGCCCCTCCTCTGTTTTTGAGAGGCAAGAGGGGGCTCAAAATGTAAAAAGAAAAATTGGTTGAAATAAGCCAATACCAAATTAGAATTATTCATAACATTTTCAAACCGTTCTCTCTTCTTTGGGAAAAAATGTATTACTGATTTTTTTATTAAAATGCTTCAACAGCGACACCTGCAGGACAGGCAACAAAAAATGGTTGGGGTGGGGGGGGTGGGGAGGGGGCAAAATGAGGACGGGCTCCTGCTGGCCTCCTTTAGGGCGAAAGACCTCTTCAATCAACTTAATGCATTTCTGTTATTGTAACAGACACTTAAAATGATGCTCTAAAAGAGGACGTCCTCCGTCACCAACAACCAGCAACCAGAATACAACATGACATTACGTTGTTCCAATGATAAATTACAAATTCCACCTACAATTCTTTACTATTGTTCGTGGGAGAACGTGACGAGCAGTTTGATACAAACTGCCGGCAAAGCGGTGGATAGATTCATACAGTAGGATATTAGAAATAAAAATTATAACGTACAAATCAAACTAGTTTTAAACAATCACAGAAAATTTTATTTAATTTTGACCTTTTCAATGGAGTTCAAAGTTTTGTTTTCCTTTTTTTTTTTTATATATAAATCAAGTATTAGCTAGGCGTAAGGAGGCTATTGTAAGGAGCCACATACAGAAAGTCCAGGCAGACTGGAACAGTTCAGGGATTTATAGAATAAATGAAGGTACAGGTAAGGGTTCAGAAAAAGCATTTTAGGTACAGATTGCTGGAAAGCCACGCACAACACAACACAACACAACACATTACATTTTTTACATTACATTTCATTTAGCAGACGCTTTTATCCAAAGCGACTTACAATAGGTGCATTCAATCATGAGAGTTCAAACCCAGAACAACAAAAATCAAGAAAGTACAATTCCTCAAGAAAGCCAAACAAAGTGCTGTAAGTGCCATTTAAGTGCTACTAAAGTACTACGATATATATATATATATATATATATATATATATATATATATGTACACATACTATTTTATTTAATATAGTCGGAATAGATGTGTTTTTAGTTTGCGACGGAAGATGTAGAGACTTTCTGCTTTCCTGATGTCATTGGGGAGCTCATTACACCACGTAGGAGCAGGACAGCGAACAATCGCGATTTTGTTGAGTGGTTAGCTCAGTGACGGAGCTACAAGCCGCCTGGCAGATGCAGAGCGGAGTGAACGGGCTGGGGTGTAAGGTTTGACCATATCCTGGATGTAGACTGGACCCGATCTGTTCGCAGCACGGTACACAAAGTACCAATGATTTGAAACGGATGCGAGCAGCCACCGGTAACCAGTGAAGAGACACAACACAACACAACACGAGAAGAAAAAAAAATGGGAATGAGGTAGAAAAGGTTTTGATCGTAACTGCTCTTCTAAAAGGATTACAAAGTCCGAGGAATTATGACAGGGAACAAAAATGTCACGTGTACATTTCCAGGAGACTCTGCCGAGCAATGTGTCTGTCTCTGTGAGTGTCTTCGCGATTATACTGATCCAGTGGAACGGAGAGCAGCGAACACCGCTGCCAAAGAGAAACTGAGGGAATTTGAATGTTTTATACAGGGAAATAGGCCAGGAAGTGTATGCGTGTGTCAGGGAGATCTTCGTGGACGCGTCCTTCCTCCATCATCTGCCACTGGAGACAAAACTGTAACCAATGGAATCACATTGGAGGAAAAGTGCAGAGCTGCTTGTCCCAGGTTTTCATCCCGCTGCTCCTCCCCTTATCTCCCACGACGCGCTCGTTCATCAGAGGTCTGCTGTCGCCCTTAGAGGTTTAAACTGCAGATTAAGTAAGATGAAGATAAATAGAGCCCATGTCTTAAAGGTGAAATGTATTTTGTCATTATGAAGTCGACGTAATGAATCAATACCATCCGTCATCTATGTGTTGTTATCAAGTTAGCTTGGAGGAGTTTATCGTTTCCTCGCCAGGAGAGGGGAACTTTAACTCTCCAAAGTCAGATTATTGCCACCAAAACCTGCCTTTTGACGGACAAATGATTCGTTGTACACACAAATATGAGGGGTGTAATTGTTTTGAAACTATTGATTTGAATGTGAAAGGTAGGCCAAGTAGAAAGAGAGTAATTATCCCAGGGATGTGTGAAATATTGTGTCGGAACAGCAAAAAACTCATTTGTAACATTCAATAGGTTTTGGTTTGACATCATAATAATCAGTCAACTGACCAATCAGAAGCAGAGCTGAGCTCAGAATAAAACATCCAGACTTTTATCTGAGACTGTGCTGGGAAAAAAAGGAGAAAGCATAACTCAAAATCACATTTTTAACAGGTCAAATTGAATGCAGATGAAGCAAAATCCCAACAATCACCTTTTGATTTGTCCGTTGGGTTCAGGAGGAGCTTCTCAGCCTCTAAATCAGGAGCAAGAAGAGTAAATACTTCACCACCTCTTATCCATTTTTTATTTTTAACAACCCAATACCCTTTGTTTCATTGCTAATTAGTGAGTTGCATAGCAACAAGAACAATTCTTCAACCCTTTAAGCTCTTGCTCTCTCTGTTGCCAGTGAACCTAAGGTTGAGCTTTGTGAATGAGGCTCTGTCTCCTCATTACCCTTTGGCATCACGAAATATGTGATAAATGTTGTCTGCATTCATACCAATCAACTCCGCTCCTGAATCTCTCCTCATCTATTTTATTCCTGACATCCTCTGCAGCGCCATAATTACTGGAGATTTAATTAGTCAGAGAACAAAGACAGCTTGACCTTCTCTGCCGGTTCAGGAGAGTTGTGTACATCATACAGACAGTAAGCAGATGCTTAATATTTCCGCCAGCTTGTGTTTTTCCTCAAATAAACTAACAAGCTTAAAGGTCCAGTGTGTAGAATTTAGTGGCATCTAGTGGTGAGGATGCAGATTGCAACCAACTGAATTCCCCTCCGCTCACTCCTCCCGTTCGTGTCGGAGAGCTACGGTGGCCTTCAGGTGACGTAAAATGGTGAAAGGCCCTCTCTAGAGCCAGTGTTTGGTTTGTCTGTTCTGGGCTACTGTAAAAAAAACATGGCGGTGCAACGTGACGGACTCTGTGAAGAAGATCTGCTCCCTATGTAGATGTGAAGGGCTCATTCTAAGGTCACGAAAATACAACAATTATACACCAAAAAAAAAACATAGTTATGAATATTATATTCCATTTCCGGCAATAGATTCTCAAACATGAAACAATCTGGACCTGTTAAGTGCCGGTTCATTATTTTTATTTTATTTCTTTAAGGGTTTTAATGTAATTCTGTAGCTTCCCAGTGGTGTTCCTTATGTTTTCAAATCTGAACATTCAAATTTTGGCTGAAGTACGTCAATGAGAGTATACATACAACCCCTCTTAAAAAAACTGACCTTCTCAGTTGTTTCTTAGGACAGCTAACGTTGAATCACATCATAACCTTATATTGGTTAGCTTACTTTGATAATCTATGTCACTGCTTTTTGCTTACAGCTGAGTGGGCGTTTCCATTTGAAAAACCCGGCAAAGAAAGCAGATGGACCCGCCCTTTAATAATTCTATACTAAACACACAGATCAGATACCTGAATGCAAACTTACATCTGAGTTAACGTTAGTTACCATGTTTACGCCAGTAAAAGTTTGTTGCTCAGCTAGCAGAGGATCTCCCTCGCGCTCACAAAGACAGTAATTACACAGAAGGTCATTCAATTAAAGGAGGCCGTGCACCTACGTGCCTCGTAACAACAACAAAAAAGAAACGTGGATAATTAAATGATTCAAACCCGGACTCGAGGCCACAGCACCGAGACAGAGGAGGGGTGACGCTCCAGGTGAGAGCCAACCTTCGGCTCAATACTCTGATCAGCACCTGAGAGACACAACTCACACACAAAAAAAGCAATTCATAGACTTTTCAGACTTAGAAAAACTGTGCCGTTAATTTGGTACCACCGACATCATGGGGCATATTCAGAAATCTGTTGGGGCTGCTGGTGGATGACCACGATCAGGATCTTATATAAGCAATGATCATGCTTACACAACTGTTCAAACAGGAATCTCTTGTCACCAAAACTTGATTGTGTCCAGTCAAATGTCTGAGAGGACTACTCTAGGGTCTTTCATTCTTTTAGGTTGTATAAAGTTTTCTTTACTAGTAGATGTTTTGAAGGTTTTTTTTTTGTTTGTTTTACAATCATTCAACCAGACCGACAATTGATCCTTTGTTAAGTCCGACTGCTACTCTGTCAAGTTACCATGGAGCCCACATTGTCACTAACTGCACTCCCTGAACAAATATTATCCAATTAAAAAAGCAATTTCAGAGAAAAGCAGACAGAAGGGTCTACAATATGTGTTTGAAGGATATATCCAGGATGTCCAACTGATTCAGCAGTGAAAACAGGAGAACAAGATAAAGATAAAGCTAACGCTACAGATCAGTGTAAAATTGAACCACATCACCTGGTGATCGAGACAGAAGACAATGAAATTAAGGAACAACACATTTCCTGTAATACCAGGAACGTCTTTATTCACTGTTACAATCATTAAAAAACTAAATCAACATGCGTATACATTCACTATACCTTCAGTACTTAGCGTAGCAAAGAAGTGCTAACGCTAGTTAATGATGTCCTAACATGCTCTAATAATGTTAGAGCTACAGGTTTTTTACATAGCAACATAAGAGGATCACTTTATTGTGTTATCTTAAATCTTTTTTTTAATGAATATGTATTTGTGCATGATTTCATATCTGTTTATATGTTTTTTGATATATCACAAAAATCTAATCAAATGTTGTGTATATCTCCTTCTAACCTCTTCAGGTAACGAGTATCACTATTACACTAAAATGACTATTAAAAGTTGCACTTCAATATACCACAAATATTACTGCCAATGGCCAATTCACTAACAAAGACCACGCTAATAGCGATATGGGTTTCGAATGGTTTATTGCGAGAAGGTTACCTGTCAATCACAGTAAGCCCGCCTTACTCATCTATTTTCTTCTAAATGGGACCATAATTTACTAAATGAACATCATGCTGTATTGAAGAAAACATGAAACTAGCGATTGAGATCATAAACTCATGTTTACAATGTTTACTGAAGTAAAAAAAAAATCAAGTGAGAAGTAGAGTAATTTTCTCATAGACTTCTACACCGCTGAGAGTTCTGGGAGAGGATGTGGACATGGTGGAGGAGTACAAGTTCCTGGGTGTCTCAATCAACAACAGACTGGAAGACCAACATCAACGCTGTGTACAAGAAGAAGGCCGGCTTCATCATTGGCTGCAAACTGGACATCTGGAATAGTGGTGGAGAGGACACTGAAAAAATGATTATCCATATTGGATAACCCGGACCAACCTCTCCACCAATGACTGCAGTAACTGCCCGTTACACTGTTGGTTTTTTGTTTGGTCAAATCTTTGCACTATTATTTTGTTCGTTAATTTAATATTATTCTATTTAATTTTTTTGTATATATTGTGCATTTTTATATTTAATATTGCTTTACTTGTATGTATAAATGCTACTGTAACGAAACAATTTCCCTTTGCGGGATTAATAAAGTAACTATCTATCCATCTATCTCTCTATCTATCTATATATACAGTTAGACTTATTTTGGCCGCCGGAGGAGTCGCCCCCTGCTGGCCAGCAGAGAGAATGCAAGTTTAAGACACTTCAGCGTTGGCTTCACTTCTCAGACTCAGAGGTTGCCGGCTGCATGCGTTCCACGCCTGTGTGAGAGGAGATAACTCTCCATACTAGCAGGTGGCAGAAGACTGTGTTCGTCATTCAAAACTGAAAACCAGAAGACCTAAGACTGCAGATATGTAAGCTGCTGATATGATGCACATCATGAAACAAAGCAGCCGTCCATTATCTCACCACTCTCACTCAACACTTAGCTTAGAAGGCCATGTTGTTATGAAAATACTTGAGAGAATGAAAAATGTGACTTTACTCATTTTGCTTGCTCTCCTCCCTTCTGTTTCTCTTCTTGAGCACTGATTTACTGAAACTAAACAGCCAATCAGAGGGACTTCTCTCACCCACGGGCTCCGCAAAAACCAGGGCCAAGGACGCTCACCGACCGCCGGCCGGTGGTCTTTGATTATAGTCAAGTTGAATTCAGGGTTTGACACTTTGGCTTCCCTTATCGATGGCCGAAGAGCAAAACCTCATATCTGAAAAATTTTGTTTTCTTGCAGAATGCTATTTGTTAAGGATACCCAATACACAATAGAAAATACAAAAAAAGAAAAATATACAAAGTGCAGATAGGAGGTTATTCCCACTTTTCCTGGATCATTTTGCAGATAGGAGGTTTTGCACTTTTCCCATCGTTACAAGCTCACACAAAAAGATAGAGGAGATAATTTCATCTAGCTCCGTCTCCAATCTCAATAACACGAGCGTAAACAAATGACAGACATGATCGACGTGTCACTTGAACATAAAAAAAAAGTCAAATATGTCATTGCTTTGCCTTGGAATCACATCTTTAAGTGAATCAATAACGTGCGCATGGGACAAGGTTACGTCCGTTAATATTGCTGCATGCATCTTTCAAGTCCTGGTTTGCAACATTTACACTGCGAGGTGAAGAGCTACTCAAGAAAACCCACCTCCTTCACCTTGTGGAGATTTAAAAGACTTTCACTGGTCAGAGGTATTCAAATTCACCGTGCACGGTGGAAAAAATAGAGCGGCTGGATAAACAACCGTGACACGGAGGTTATCAGACTCAATTAAGCCTCCATCGCCGAGATAGAAGCAGAGCTTTTGTCATGTGAAGGCAGAGAGGCCGAGGGCGAGGCGGCGTCTCATGTCGAGTGGCTGCTGTTAACTCCCAGGGCAAACACAATTGACACCGTGTGCCAACTATAACAGCTGTAGTGCGTCTGAGTGAGCCTCAGAGCACATACGTTTGTGTGTGTGTGTGTGTGTGTGTGTGTGTGTGTGTGTGTGTGTGTGTGTGTGCCAGAGGTTTGCGTCATCGGGGTAAAAGAAGAAACGCTGGCGCCAACTGACTGTTTCACAGGATTAAAGGAAAAATCCTGCTCAGATACTCTTACGCTGGTGGGTCTCATCAATTTTTCATTTTATTTGCAGCAAAGAAATGCCGCGTGGTGCCAGAAATTAAGTTGTGTTTACCTTGCTTGCATGTGATTGCTGTGTTGCTCCAGATTTAATAAGTGGATTTTTTCTTTTTTTTTGATAACCAGTTACGAATACGGGTTAAACAGTACGTTGGGTTTGTTAGAATACCTTCGAAGAGCTTGGAAGTTTCACCTTTTGTTGTGTTTTGTTTTTCTTGTTTCCCAACATGGCTCTGAAACTCAGGAATAACTAAACAACTCAACAAGGAGAAGTCTTAAAATGTCCATTTTTCACAACTTCCATTTAAATTTTGTCAAAAAATAATTTATTATTTGCCTTTTTATTTTTTAAATTTTATTTCTAGTGATTCCCTAAATTTCGCATGATGCTTTTTAAGGAACCACCAAAGAATGGAAGTGAAAATGTCTTGATTTACTTACAGTAATGGCAATACTAACTAATAATAATAATAACAAGTAAGTGCTGCATTTAAAATTAAGTACAGACCAGACTAACATAAAATTAAGTACAAATAAAGAAATAAGAAAATTGTACTTAAGTACAGAACTTTTGTAAATGTACTTTTCACCACTGAGAATGTACGTATGAAGAAAAGAATATTATTCCACATTTAACTCAAACGTCAACCTGCTGCACTGCATTCTGGTCTATTTCCTGCTTCTGTGGATGTTTGAATTGGATTCTGTGTTTCCATTTTGATGAATGATCCATCACTACATAACTGACATAAACTACACAAATATGTGATAACACATCATCTACATTTGGAACATATAACATCAAACTGAAATACAAAATGCTGGGACATTTGGATGAAACAAACTCAAAACAAGTATTAAAACGATCCTTTTTTCTTTCTTCTCTTTTATTGCATAATATTGTCCCAAAAACACATTGGGGCCTCATGCAAGAACATTTCTGTATTCTTATCTTAACTTTAAATTACTTTTTTGTGTGTACCAGGTCAGATTAAGCCAACGCTCCTGACTTCATATAACTGTAACCAGCGTAAACATGATGAAGGCCACCTGTGCGAAAATGAGCATAACTAGCATAATGAATCCCGCTCATAATACCATATAAGGCAATGCGTCTTGCCCCATATGTCCTATTCTGAAGTCCTGCTTTTGGGGATCCATAAAGGAAAGTCTGTAGTTTTTCACATCAGCAGCAGAATTCAATTCAAGTCGTTTGGCAGTTTGAGATGTTCACAATTATATTGTAGTGTTATACAATAGCACCAATAGCCAATTTAAATTAATGGTGTTATTGTCAGGCTTTATGAATACATTTAGGATGAAATTAACCTATAATATGAATTGCAGAGTCAAACAGGATAACGTCAACATCCTTTTGAAGTGCAGGGTTTTTTTAAACTCAAAATTGCTTCAAAGTAATGAGATATACATTCCATAAGTGATAAACGTATTACGTAAACATGAAGGCAAATTGTGATCGTACCTCCCAGTGCTGCGGTTGGCATCCTCGGGGCTCTGGCTGCACCCTCCCAGACATAATGCTCCCCCATATGGCAGACAGCGTCTCCTGCTGAGAGACTCCTTCACTCCTATTAATACACACAGTGTAATAAAGGGCTCAATTGAATTAATCAGCTTGAAGACATTAATCAGACATTAATGAAGTATTGACCTCTGCACCGCGCTGCTGTTCACGGTGTCTGCCTGCCTGTTTACGTTTAGAGTCGTATCGACCTGCTGCTCAGTTTCTTGGAAGGTTTTTTTTCCGTTGACTGTTGAGAGACTCCCGCTTTTAACTAAACTGAAGCTGCTGCGTTTTGTTTGGATGAACGTTTTGCTACGTTTTGTCGTGGCAGGTGATTGGCAGGTGGCAGTCAGGTGACACGGACAGGTGTAAAAGTCTGATAGCATCCGGTGGACAGGTAGACAAACGGCAATGAACCGGGCTGGGGAAGTTGAAATGTGGCAAAAGGGAGGGCCGTACAGGAAGGATGTGAAAAAAAAGCTATTAATTCAGTATTTAGCTTTCAACATTAAGGATTCAGAAGTGATTAGATTTCACAAAATGTCCTTGCATCTATATTCATGACATCACCTATTATTTAAGTGCTATATTCATATGTAAATAAATATTTGTTGAACAATTTCTGTAGAATCTGGAACAATAAAAGGTTAAAAAAAAAAAACCTGTTTCCACCTAATTATCTGTTAATAAACATATTAATGGTGCCCAGTATTTTAAATTTTCTAAGGAAAAGCTACACTGATGTATTCGATTGTGAGGGATTTTGATTGTCCAGTTGAGTTCTTGATTAGTGAATAATGGAACAACTGTGCCCAACAACTGTAATTACGGTAATTTTCTAAACTCCACACAAACTAATCAATGAGCGGCGGCAAGAAAAGAGACAGGACAGCAGAGTGAAAATCAGGAAGGAGGTAAATTATATACCATTTGACAAATGTAGCTTTTGTCTCTGCGGTGATGTAAAGAGGCACCGGAGGTACTAATCATCTCCCGTCATTCAGCCGATCCACTTGTGATAATCACGTATTGTTAGCGGGGTTGGAGGGTCAGTTCTCCTCCACTTCAATCAGCTCTCGGAGATTCCTTTAAAGCGCAGAATGTAAAGAGAAATGACAGCATCAATCCACTCTGCAGGGGAAACAATTAACTTGAAAAAAAAAAAATAATTAGGAAAGTTCTTCAATTAGCCAATGAACTTTTAATTTAATTAGATCAAGTTTTACTTTAGGGTCTGACTACATTAAAAGTGAACCGGTGCTTGTCTCATTTGCATATGGCTGTATATTCTCATCATATTCACATTTCTGTGAGAAAAATACTAAATACCAATGTGTCCATTTTGATTTCATAAAAGCTCTCAGGAGCTCGGTCCTCAAATTAACTCCCAAATAATGTAAACTGTCACTATAAAATATTTACTCTAAAAAAGATGTTAAGTAAGGCCACATGGGAAAGATGAGCGCATGGAAAGCATGAGCCTGCATGACTCCGATTTAGAGTATTATTTCATACCAACTGCACTCGGGCCAAATGAGCTCCAGATTACAATAATACCACTGGCGAGCAATTAGCTCCATATAAACACTGCATGCAGAGTGCTGGCATCAGAGTGAGCCACACACACACACACACACACACACACACACAGGTTGATATGGTGCTGAGACTCCGTCAGCCTTCACCGTGTCTTGCCCCGTATCCATCAGCAGCAGATGAAGGCTAACCTGACAAACACCCAACACCACCAGCAGCTGCCTGGGCAAGGATAATTAATACAGCCAGCAATTTGGCAGAGCTATAAACGTCCTGACGCTGAGACATGAAAGGGTGACTGGTGGAGAGACTATCACTGAGAGAGAGAGAGAGAGAGAGAGAGAGAGAGAGAGTGACTGATAATCCAGGAAACATAACAGATTTCTTTGACAGACACATGTAAAGATGGCTTTAGGCTCAGGCGAATGGGAGGGGTGCCATCCATCCATAGGGGCGCCCCCAAAATAAGGGAGGGAAAAAATTTACAAATGTATAACTTTTACTATCTTTTTCAAATGCTATTATTTTGACATATTACAAAAAAAAAGCCCACAACAACAAAAATACATGGCCCTATTTTCTGGGTTGCCTGCAGCAATACTCGGGGGAAAAAGACAGGAAATGTGATGAATGAAGAGTTTATCTATTGCATTGCATTGCATTGCATTGCATTGCTTCTAGTTTGCATTGGATGATAGTAATCTCACCTAAATAAAAGTAAAAAAGTAGAAACATCAATATATACTGAAAGTAACAGTAAAAGTAGTCATTATGCAGAATGGCACATTTTATAATGAATATTACTGGATTATAATTACTGACACATTAACAAATGGAAAGGTAAAGGTGGATCTAATTTTTTTTATATTTTCATACGCATAATAACACATCATATTTCATCATTATATTTATACTTTGCATTAATAATCCGAAAAGGCAAACGAAGTCACGTCGTAAAATATATGTAGGAGTCAAAAGTACAATGTTTCCCTTTAAAATGGAATGGAATAGAAGTATAAAGTAGCATAAAATAGAAATACGCAAGTTAAGTACAAATAGTTCAACATTTTGACTTTAGTACAGTACTTGAGTAAATGTTCTTATCTTTCCACTGCTGTAACAAACTAACACGCTTAATGTGAAACGTGTGTACAATTAGTACGTTGACATGCGGTGTGCTTGTTAGCATGTTAGCACTCTAGTGATGAGCATGTAATGTTGCTATCGTAGCACATCAACGTGTGAGTAGGTCTGTATTTAGGTATTATATTAAAAAGCACTGCAGAGGTACAGAGATTCATCATGTGCCGCATTAAAGAAGCCGTATGCATTCACACTCAGAGGTTGAACGAACGCAGCAGATCCAGAGCAGCCGTGTCTCCTCCCGCTCATCTGTGGCCTATGTTAATATGATTAGACTGGATTATGGTAATGTGCAGGGGGGAGGGAGGGAGAGGGGGGGAGGGAGGGGGGGAGGGGTCTGGTGGGTGCGGGGCGATGCTTTGCTGCTCTCGTTTCAGGGAATAGTTAATTGGTTGGGTTGCTTTGATGTTGTGGCGATGAGAGAAAGGGGGTTGGTGGGAGAGGCTGGCAAAGGCGCCCCTGCGACTCAAGCCCATTTTATTTTTGGCCCTCGAAGGATCCGAGCTGGCCGGTTGTTCGAGGAGGAACGAAACCCGATGAAACCGGTGAGAAAGGATGGAGATCGGGAGCCAAAATATAGGGAATATTCAGATGACAAGAATGAGGAGAAACACAATTTTTAATTCTCTCCTGCCGAGTGAAGCATGTTGAGTTATCACTTGATCAGCGTTTGTGATCTCTTGAAGGTCCTTTTAAATTTCGTAGCTACAGTAAAATGTAAATAATAATAAGAATAATACTTTTTGACAGTTAATAATTGATCGGCACATGCTTGAAAGATTCCTTCGTCTCTGCTCTTAATAAATGTCGATCACCTTGTCAGGTGGTTCCTTGTTTTTGGCACCGATGCAGTAAAAAGATGAGTTTCATACCATTTCCTGCATGTAAATGAACAGCGTGAAGCTGTTGGTTGTCATTTCAAACT
>JACSYO010000503.1:752500-777500 GCA_016806645.1 Ophiodon elongatus | reverse complement strand
ACAGAAAGATTTTCAGTTTTGGAGAGCCACCCTACATCTTCAACCCCCCCCGCCTCACCCCACCCCACCCCACCCTCCCCAAGCTCTCCTCTCCTCTCCCATGGTCTCTCTCCAATCGTTTGCAGCGTCTGTCACACTGGTGCAAAATCGAGTTTCCATGCAATCAACTGGCCACAGCGGCAGCAGCAGCAGCAGCTCTCCGTAGGCGAGAGGGAAGGAAATCACTCAATAAAGCCAGATGGAGGGCGCAAAAGAAAAAAAACAACAACTGGGGAAAAAAACAACTAGAAGGAAAACTGAATCAGTCTGTAGTGAAAACCAAACAATATGTATTTTCTTTTTTTCATACAGTCAAACACAAATATTGAATCAGACCGTGTTCGGGGCGAGGGGTTCTCTCCAGATACTGGTGGATTTATATGAACACATGAACACACACACACACACACACACACACACACACACACACACACACCCTGCTGCGACGCCTCCTGTGACTCCATACAGATTTACGCATAATGAGGGACAACCTCATTAGATATGGTGATGATGAGGGGGCTGTGATTGGTTAATTGGACTCACCGAGCGGAGGTCCGTGGGTCATCAGGATGTCGATGCCTTCGGGGACGAGGTTCCATTTATCCAGCAGAGACTGACCCCGAGGCAGGTTGAACCCCCAGCCGTTAAACCACGGAGTCCTGCGGAGACGGGGAGAAAGAGCACATTAACATGAGCTCCGGAGACCAACTCCACCGTGATTATGGCGTAAAGCTAAATTGATATCTGGAAGCAAAACACATTACTGAGTTTATGCAGCTTTTCTTCAGCGCGGCATTTCTTAAAAGCTGCAGAGACTCGTGTTTTACTGTTATCATCGTGCTCCTGTTTGCTGTAAAAACTGTTCATTAAGATAATTTAATCTTTTTTTTGAGACGCTGATGCATGTTTAGGAACCAACAGGGCTGTTGTTCTGCCAGGTGTTTGTGTCCCTAACCTACGCCGAGTGAAAAAACTAATTACAATTAGGTTATAGTTATACATTATTACCAAAATGAGAGGCTGTGTGCGCACAAAGACAGATGGCTAAAAGTTGTCAGAGAGCAGGTTCATCAAATGTTAACAATTCAAACTTGCGTTAAACGCTTCGAGGGGACAGAACTGATTATGGTTTTTATTGTGAGGCAGCTGCAGGACGTTGGCTTGTGTAGAAGTGCTTAACACATAACTATGATTGATCACAGGAGTAAAAACTGATCACAATATATAAATACTTTTTGATTGATCTGATTTATTGATCCAGCATGCTCTTATGTAAAGTCCTGCTTACTGTCTCTACGTTGTGGTCATTTTGTGTGCGACATTTGAGTCTCCAGTCCATATATATTTATCTATGTGGGTCTCTCTCACTTCAGCTTTTATTGGACAATAATTTCGTACATTGTTGTTTTTCTTAAAGCAATATCGTCAGTAGAAGAATTTCAATCCTGTATTTCTATAATTAATTATGCAGCAAAGAGGGATAGATGCTCAAATGATAATCACAAACAAACATTCTGTTCTTTAGCAGTAGGAACATTTTCAAGTGAGCAAAACGGAATTCAAATGCATAAAA
The DNA here is from genome assembly GCA_016806645.1 of Ophiodon elongatus. Classification (NCBI taxonomy): domain Eukaryota; kingdom Metazoa; phylum Chordata; class Actinopteri; order Perciformes; family Hexagrammidae; genus Ophiodon; species Ophiodon elongatus. Next base: position 775,888 of record JACSYO010000503.1, on the reverse strand, counting down.
CTCTAGATCAAAACAAGTTTATATACATGGCACCTAAAATAAACATTATACATGATGCATGTAAATAAATTAATAAAAGGACATGCATTTGCAGTATATCGCTGTACACTAGCAGGTTGCCCACAGCATGTGGTGAAAATGAACGAGAGGGTTAAAACGTGAAAGAAACACCTGCGATTGGTCGGACTGTTTACCGGCTAACGGGGAGAGCGCTTCGCTTGACGCACCAGAGTTGAAAGCTTTACATTCAAAGAGTCACAATCAAGTTTAATTAATTAATGAAGCCAAATCTAAATGACTGACTTCTAGAGGCCTTCTAAAAATAAAATGAAAAAAAAAGAAAAAAGAGTGAATTTCTAAGCAGCAGGGAGCCACATCATGTTATCAACCCCCACCCTCTCTGCTACACAGGCTACAGATTGATTGACAGCAGCCGGGCCACCTCCGGCAGCCTGGATGGGAGTCTGCAGCTTCAGGGTGACAGGCAGCATCTCAGCCTTCCCCAGCAGACACAAAGAAAAAACCTCGATCTGGCTGAGTGGGAATAAGGGATGGATGGATGGATGGATGGATGGATGGATGGAGGGATGGAGGGATGGAGGGAGGGTGGGGGGGGGGAACAGATGAAGAAATAAAGCGAACCGTGCAGAGAGAGGTTAGATATGGGAGCGGGGGCGGGGGAAACCGTGGGGAGAAAAAGAAATCGAGTAGAGGCTGGTTGATAAATTGAGCCTTCATTTATCACAATAGTTGTAATGGCAGAAGAAGGCTGACAACAGAGGAAAGGAAGATAGATTATCGCCACATAATACCTCAGTATATAAGCTGACTTACTGCAACGAGCCCCCGAAAAAGAAAATCTTTTAACTTTAATTTGGAGGGTTTTTTTTCACGGCACAGAGCAGCAGAAGAGTCGCTGATGAAAAGATGATTTCAGGCCCGGTTGTTCCCAGGTTACTTTGAGACGGGCCAGTCAGTGGAGCGTATGCTGCTGCGTATGGTATTTGACCGAGGGGGAAATCAGGGCTCCTCAAACATCAATAGGCTTCGTTACAGTGAGAGATGGAATCTCCAGCTCTAATCAATACTTATTGTTCCACAGGAGGGCCGAGCGGGGCTAACCAGAACCGTTTAAAAAAAACAAAAACACAACCAAGCTCCTAAAGTATCCGTTCTCAAAGTGAGACACAAAAAAACACCACCATTAATTCAGCACGGCGAGAGAGATGAGCATTATAATGCGGTCTAGTTTGGGTCTGAAGCTTGAGCGGTATCGAGTGTTTGCGCGCTCCGTCAAAGAGGAGGAGGCGGGAAAGAACCTGAAGCTCGCTCTTTGATTTGCTCGCTCAGTCGTTGCCTCGTTCTCTCGCTCGGTGGAGAGCTGAGGAATGAGGTTAAAAATGAAATGTGAGGAGCGCACAGGGGAGTGAAGGCCACAGACTCCACTGATTAATTAGAACTAATCACACAAATCGGAGCTAATGGAAGTGTAATGGATTACTGGGGAGACTCGCCACTTCATGGATGAAAATATCGCTGCTGTGGCGGCGGCCGTGGAGAAACTTCGAAAGCGGTGAATCAGAGCCGAGTTGGCCTGGTCGGTCGGCTGCACACAGAAAGCACGGGCAGGGGATTTGTCTGGCTCTAGTTTTGACTAATAGCAACAAGGCAAAACTTTGAAAGATGGCCAAACGCATTTATTTCCCCCACCGATTCAGAAAAATATAAATCGTGGTTTCAGGCAGCAAAAACAAATAAATAGCTGGGACGCTGATTTTCGCTCCGTGTTTCACACGTTTTCCCTCGCATAAACACATTCATCTGGGGGATGAAACATAACCCCCCGACATGAGCCGCGGATCCGCAGCCAACCAAAAGGTCCTGACTGAATGCAGAGCGAGGCGCTGCAGCTCGACGCCACAATGGCCCCATTGTCGGCTGTCTGCCTATGAAATATACCTTCCATGCAAGTGCATTTGTTAACCTCCGCCAAGATTAATGACATCCCGGTCACATAAAGGAGAGATTGTTTCCTGTGTGGCACAGGTTTTATTATACTGTACTGCTGTGTGTGTGTGTGTGTGTGTGTGTGTGTGTGTGTGTGTGTGTGTAGTGAGCAGAGTGCACGTCCACCAGCATCTGAGTAGGATGTGAGTGTTGAACAGAATGTACGCTGCCAGTGTCTCAGTCTGTTCTCAGAGTGTGTATATGTAGACCAGCATGTGTGTGTGTGTGTGTGTGTCTGTGTGTGTGTGTGTGTGTGTGTTGTAATCAGACTACATTCGGAGCACAGTCTCGCCTTGACACTCGCCATCTGGAGAGCGTCGCCGTGGCAACAAAGGAGCAGCGTCTGGAGGCGGGCACAGTGGGAAGTAAAACACCGTCGAGGAAACAGAGGCAGAAGTAAGAGAAACAGAATAGGAAGGATGAAGGAGGTGACGATCAGAGAGAAAATAGAAAAGATTAAAACAATTTAAAGGAGCAGGAGGAGCAAAGGACGAGGGAAGACGTGGAAAGACAACGTCGTCAGAAGATGAGGTGTTTAAAACGTCATCAAACCGTAACGAAAGCTGACAGTAAGAAACTATAAATACTCAAAATCCAGCAGCGATGCACAAAACTAGACGAAACACTGCATCAAAAAGGACAAAAAGTCGGTAACTGTGGTAACGGGGACATTTAACGACCCCCCCTCCCGCCACCCCCACACACACACAGACACACACACACACACACAAAAAGGATTTAAACTGTGGAAACAGGTTAAACAAATCTGCAGCCCGGCCGCCCGTCGAGGTGAAGCAGACAGAAGCCATTTAGCCCTCGTGTGCAGAACGTCGATATTCAATTAGGCCGGTGGACATCATTAGGACGCGGCGCAGCGTCTCTCTGGGCGTGACACCGCTCTTAACCCCTCCGCTCCCCCGGACTACCCTCGCTGGGCCCCTAGACACGAGGCCATGATACCCCCCTAATACACACCACACACACACACACACACACACACACACACACACACACACACACACACACACACACACACACACACACACACACACACACACACACACCCTCTCACTACGCCTGTTCATCTGACTCCTCCCTCACTCAGTGGATCATTTGAACAATCGTCTTACAGCCGACTGAATCAGCGGTTCCTCTGACGTTTCTGAGTCACGGACCCTGAAATCATCTTGAAACCTCCTCGAAGGGGCAGCGCAATAATTAAATACATATTTGTTATTGTCGCGTTGTAATTGCTTTACCGGGTTCTGTTGTTCAAATGTTTGTTTCCAAATAAACTGTTAAAAACAGTACAGCTTTATCTCCAGTAGTTCCAGCTTCTCCAGTGTGAGGATTTTATACTTCCTCTCAGTTTTAAATAATTGTAAGATGAAGACCATTTTATAGACCGAACAGTTGAATCAATGAAACCATAAAATAATCTGCAGGTTTATTGATAACTTGTTTACCGACCATCTGTTGAATCCCATCATATCGATCACACATACAAACAAAGTGTATATGATTAAATTGTTTACAGGAGCACAACATCCTTCACAGACCCAGCCTGTTTGTTTTGCTCCAGATTAATGCATTTAACCATAAAAGGAAAACATTTTTCCTTCAAAAACAGGTCGGCCTACTTTTTCCTGATCTGGTGAAAATGTTTGTCATTATTCACGACACAGAGAAAGAATGATTGCAATGTCAGTTTCTCCCCCCCCCCCCCGATATCATGACTACATCATATCTTATGTTCGTGTCATATTTTGTAGCTAAATTACCAATTTGATAACTTTAATGCGCGATTCTGCTAACATTTACCATATTGTGAAAAGGTCAAGTCAGTTTAATTCGTATCGCACCGAACCACAACAGAGCAGTTCTAGACCGAACTCCCCCGTTGGCATTCATGAGCAGCTTGTCTCGGTTTCATCTCCTCTTGGATATTTTCTGATAAATTAAACAACACAGTATAGTGATCATTCTTGTTTGGCTCCTCTCGGGCTACAGATTTCTGTTCTCTCCTCCTGACCTGCTGTTTATTCACCGACTGACCCAACGAACGCTTCTTATTCTTCTCTGCTCAACAAGCGCAGGTCAACCTCTCTGTTACCCTGTTTACACACACACACACACACACACACACACACACACACACACACACACACACACACCAGACTGTTTACCAAACACGGTGCAGACTCTCAGCCTCCTCTGCTCGTGTCCTCATTCAACGGACACCTGATGCCCCGCCGTGCCGACTCCCCAACAAACACTCAAGCTGGACAGATGAGGCGAATACTGTCCGTCTGTGTAACGTCACCTGTGAAGACCCGGACCGGATTCATTCCTTTGGCCAAGAACTGAAAGAAGATTTCCCCCGTCAAACATTTTTACGAGCTTTAAAGTCTTTATAATGTCCTTCAAAAAGGTCCCAAAATGTCTGACTGCACCCGCTACCCGTGTTAAGGACTCAACACTATATTGAAGATTACTTAATGTTCACCAAGGTCAAGATCAACGGTCCTAAAGTCTTACCGGTTGGTACGGAGATGGCGCTAGAGGATGAGTTCAGACTCGGAGGAGTAATATAAATAAATGTGGTCAGTAAACTTCATGATAATCTGCCCCATCAAATCTAACAATTTCCTGTGTACTTGTAATATATGAGGATTCGTCCTCTAGGAAGTTAATAGTAGATTTCAAGGAAATCGTGCAGCTTCTTCTGAACTTTCCAAATGTTATCGGATCAAACTGATCGAATGCCGACGGTGAAACGAGACCTTGTTACGAGTGCTGTGGCAATTTCTACGTCGGAGCCGGCTACACATTGGCTGCTCGTCTCGTCTCATGTTTCTTGCGGGGTGGAGGAAAAACAGATGCAAAAATAATTGTATCAAAAATGAATCTCAAGTGTATTAGCGGTTATCATTTTTGTGTTTGGATTCAGAGGCTCAGGTTTCGATCATCGTCGGTTAGCCATCTCTTTCTGAGCCAATACGCCAAACTCAATTCATTCAAAAATAAATAATCTTTGATCGCCTGACCGCTCAATGCAATGTCTCAGTGTAATCAAATCTGAGCGATGAAGGTGCTGAATACATTGTTTTCATCGAGGGGAATGACGTCCCAATCTGTGAAATAAGTGTTTATTTTGTTTGTTTAAAAAAAACAATAAGGGGAAAAACCGAGACCTAGAAAAAGTGAAAAATGGCGACTCCTCACACAAGAGGAATCCCCACGTTTCTATGAGCTCATCTGCAGGAGAATAGTACAAAACACACACACACACACACACACACACACACACACACACACCCCTGCAGGGCGAGACAGAGCCCTGTGTATGTGTTCTTTGCCGTGTTAAGAGTTGAGATTAGATCGAAACATGTCTCAGGTAAAGTATGATCCTCTACCTAAATCCTGCTGCATCCTGGGACATCGGCCCCGGTGCTGGACACACGGGCGGCACGAACAAGCTGCACCGTGACCAGCCCAGAGATAACAGGAGGGAGAGGGAGAGCTGAGAGAGAGCGAGTGTGTGCAGGTCCAGCGATCCATCGTGTCTGACCTCTGAGTCAGAGCAGCCCCAGGGTCAGCGGGGGGAGGGGTCTAATTGATCAACCTGTCAGAACCAATGAGGAGGGCCATGTTAATGGGACTTTTATAAGCCCCGCGGGACGCACCACCTGACACTCAGAGCTGTATGAGTATGTGCAAAGCAGAAAGGACGCCCTGTGTGTGTGTGTGTGTGTGTGTGTGTATGTGTGTGTGTGTACACATTTGTGTGTGTGTGTGTGTAATCCCAGAGCCCAGGTAGCCTTATTAAAAGGAGCCAAGTGGAGACTCTGGCTGGGTTTTGACAAATGGCCTCTCAACACCAAGGCCACCTTTGCAAACTTTGGGGACGAGGTAGAAGGCGAAGTCGCAAGGGTGAAGGGGCTGTGTATGTATGAGTGTGTGTGTTTGTGTGCTCCGCTCGGCCCCAGCACTAATAACCTGTGCCTAGTGACTGATGGAGTGTGGAATGGATTAATCTTGCTGCAGTCATGCTGCCAAACTCAGAGGCGCTGAGGGTTAGCCACCAGACTTAGCCCGCTTAGGAAAGGCTACAACCATGGGGACGGGTTGGTTCTCACTCACACACACACACTCTCTCACACAGACGCCCCCAGGGTTTGTCTCCACGCTGAGATGCAGCCAGCTGCAGTTTGACCTGCAGGCCGCTAATGTAAAACAACCGCTGCATCAGCCAGCAGACGCTTCGCAGCAAACACAGCTGCTCTCAACGACCCAGCAGCTTCCAGCAATCCGCCACATGCAGGTCTGAGTGCATGTGAAGACGGAGAGAGACGGGAGTGGAAGAGAGGGAAAAAATAATTATATATATATATATATAAAAGAGGAAAGGGCAAGTGCCCAACATTGTAGCAGGAAATCAAATGAGAGCAGGGATGTTCAGAGTGTATCCTCTGCCATCATTACATCTAAGAGAGCTCTCTCTCTCTCTCTCTCTCTCTCTCTCTCTCTCTCTCTCTCCTCTCTCTCTCTCTCTCTCTCTCTCTCTCTCTCTCTCTCTCTCTCTCTCTCTCTCTCTCTCTCTAGCCATCTAAAGCTACCGAAACTGCCTGTCTGGAAGTGTTACTCAGTGTGCACACGCATCTGTCCTGAGTCCCGCCATGCGCCGAGGCCAATTTATATTGACAAAGTGTAAAAACATATTAAACCACGATATGTTCATAATACGAGTGTCTGCAGCAGAGTGAGGGAGTTGTAAACACAGCAAAATGATAACAGGCCGTTAATGGGGTGAACTGAACTATATATGTGTATATTTGCATTCAATATATTTAATTGTAATTTAAATTGTATAATAATAATAATACAAAATCCCAACTTTTTGACTAGGAGCATTACTCCCAGTTGTGCTCTGTGACATTGAGCTGAATGACCTGAAAGTTTCATCAAGTTTGTTCAGTTTTTCTACCCCCCCCCAAAAAAAATGCATGAATCAGAATAATTTGAAAATTCACAGTTTGAAAGAACCACCAGTGCCAGAGAACAGCTCTCAGTACCTGAAGCTGTGGCAGGTTTTTATTTTTATCAGATTTTCAGATTTTCCAGAAACTGCTTTGAAATACACTCCAGTGCTATGACAGCAAATATTACAAACTACTTCACGCAGACATCCAAGACATGCGGGTGCCAAGCTGCCTGTGGAAGTGGCAGGTAGGGTTCAGGAGGTGCAGTGAGGTGCTATGGGAACACGGATGTGTCTACATGCCAACATGGAATCCAAACACTTTGAAATATGGATATGGATCGTCGGGAGGCCAGACAGGCCTTAAGAAACTGGAGACCAGACTAATAGCGAGAGGGGGTCCTATTCAGAGAGCCTGTATGGGGGCAGGGGGCCGAGACCCATTCAACCTGCCCTGAGATGTAGGGACAAGGGTCCCATTACCCTCCTCTAGCCCCGACCTCCGTGAACTTGATCCTGGGGAACAATGTAAGAGGGAGGGAGGGGTAGGGGAGTGAAGGGAGGCAGGTGGGAGGATAATATCTCTGGGAAATGAGCGAGCTTTCCTCAGTGACAATAACTGACAGGCACTGTTTCATTTCCCAGCTCCGCTCCCAAGGACCAGGGCTGAAACAGGACAAGGTGATCCGAAAAACCCAAATGAACGCACTCCGTTACACAGGTGCGTCTTTCAGGCTGTTTTACAAAGCTTTCCGCTCTTACTGCTTTTTTTTTTTCTCTTCTCAGCACAAAGACTAAAAGCTCCAGGTCTGCAAGTTAATTGAAAAAAAAAAGAAAGAAAAAAAAAGCTTTTTTTTTTTTTAACATCTCAAACTTTCATTTCTGACATACAAAACAGAGCAGAAAAGAGATGAAAAGAAAATATAAAAAAAGGACCATTGTGTGTTTTGGCCTCCGTGACTCATTGTACCAATACAGACTGAAGGTTCTGCTGCTCTTCAGACGGGAAGGACAGAAAAGACTTATTGAGATGCTTTGACATAAATTAGCCCAGAGAGGTGACATTAGAAGCTGGTGCATTCAGACTTTAAATCTTTGTTACTTTAATAAAAAGCCAGGCTGTGTCCAAAATTATTCACTATTCAACACATCGTCCACTGTTTCTCTATCCTACTCTGCATTCTAGCTCTAGGCTGCAGTGCATTGTCGCCTTTGTCATGTTAGCCTTCCTTCCCTGCATTTAAAAGACCAATTTACCGATTACATCGTCGGACGGTTACAAAAAATGATCCAAATCCAGAAATATACTCTTTTATCATTCCACACATTCTTTTTACTTGTCGACACGTAGCGCCTACATTACCCACAATTCATCTCCGTCACCAACAGTTCAGTCAGAGATTCGGGCGGGTGTTATGCTAGACGTGGCTAGTGAAGTGTTACAAACACGTGCCTTGTTGTCAGCGACAACCGCCGATGTAGATGAAAACATAGCATCATAAAAGTTCAAAATCTGCATGCAGCTCGGAATTGGTTGTTCCATTGGTTGATACCCAAACTTATAACAAGGATTCGGAGGACCAAGTTTTTCTTCTTCCTGAGTTCTTTAAAGAACAGATTACCTCCAGCTGCACTTAGCTCTTGTCTCAGGTGCTTGTGGTTTTGCCTGTGGCTCTGGTATAAAGATATTGTTGTTTCCTATTTGAGAGTCTGATGTCTGGTGATGGCGGTCTGTGACTGAAAGGTTGCAGCTTTGTGCTCCCATCGGGATCTTTGAGGCCGATCGCCCATCATGGGGGGCCATTTGAAGCCATTTCTCCGCACCTGTCAATAACCAATTCTGCGCCTCTCCTCTTTGTTTGAGTTTGTGTTGTCCACGTTTCCAGAAAGATTTCAATGTCCTCGACAAATGGGGAGAAATTCGATCGATCTGAGCACCCTTACTAAGAGGGAAGAAATCGAAACTCAAGTTTGACTTCATCATGAATGCACAGTCAAGAGGAGAGGGTCAAGTATAGAGTTTTGTAGCAAGAATTATTACACCATATTCAGTATAGTAGACTCCATGTATCCCACAATGCAATATAAAAAGCAGTGAACAAATATTGGTCAATACGGAGCCCATTACTACAATAATCCTCTAAGAGCCGACAGGAAAAAGAACGAACACAACATCTAACAAACACCGCGCGCCAAACAAAATGTGAACTCTGAACACAGTGCTGGCTGGTAATTTAAGATTTCATCCTCAATAAAAACACATTCATCTTCAGAAGTTTTCATGCTATTAAAGATTAAAAGTTGCAAAGACATTTTATGCCCCGACAATGGTGTGGGCCAGCACTCAGCACTCAATGCTCAATTACGTTCCATTAGTTACTAGAATGGTCTCATTATATAAATACTTTATAACATAAAAAGGTGCCCTGGTTTGTTTCTCCTCACAGCTTCCACACCAGTTGGCTTTTTTTCTGGTCACAGTCAGATGCACAGGAAACTAACATCATTAAGAAAGCATGCTGCAGGCCGTTAACTGACAACGCTGCTTTGATTATATCGGTATTTGTCAGTGTGGAATAACTCTCCTCTTGAGGATTAAGAGAAAGAAAGCAGCGGGTTCCCACAGATTCCCGTCAAAAGGCCGGGAGCACACCCGGCCTTGTCCCGACATGACAGGCCAAGCAGTTATTGCTGGAGAGGTCAAAGGTCAAGGGGGAAGACGAGGAGGGAGTGTTAAAAAGGCAACAGGAAGGGCCAAAGGGTCAAGCCAGTGCCGATACATGGCACTCTGATCGCGATCATTGTCTCGACCTTACAACGAGTGGATGCTAGCCGGGGCACCGAGACACAGTGGCAACAATAGGCACAGGAAAAGCACACAAACTGGCATTGTTAGTCTCATGGGTTTGTATACAAAGAGCCGGAACACAGACAAAACGAAAAACACACAAGGCTGAACGGCGCAGCCTGTACAAAGTGGATCAGGAGTTGTACAGACGCACCCATAGAGCTCAACATTGAGGTCCAGGAAGTGAAAAGGAGCTTGATTATTAGCCTTAACACGAGGTATGAGATTGTGGGTGGATGATATATGCTCCTGTTGAAGCCACAAGTCCATGATATCAACCTTGTTTCAAGGAAAACATGTTTTCTTCGTCACGGAGAAGGTCTACACTACCCCAGAATATTAAAGTGTAATGGTGATGTCGCTGATTGGTTGAGCTCGCCGTTACCACGGAAATGTTTATTGCGCCTGCAAACGGCTTGTGAGGGTACGCGCTGCTCCCGGATTTAAAAACGGACCAAGATGGCGGCTCGTTTGGAAACTTTTTTATTTTATAAAAATAGTTGACAAAAACATTTGAGGCAAGAAATAAAAGCATGCATTTCTTTTCATCTATTAGTTTGAACGTTTTTCGGGAGATTCCAGAGGCTTCGTTCGCTATTCGCAATGGTTTATGGGATCAGTAGTTCCTTCACTCCTAAAATAATGATGCACACAGCCTTGTGCCTTTGACTTTTTATTTGTTTATTTTCCAATTTCTTTTGGCTCAGAATCAAACGTTTTATCGTCACAGTAAATCAAGGATTTTACGAAACGTCAGTGGATCGAATTAATGGGTTCACTTCTGGAACCGTTTAAAAAGTGGGCGGACTCAGTTGAGCTCTATAAAACACAACCCAAATATACAAAGTTAATTTGAAATGCAATTCATTTAAGGGAACACGGTTGACGGTATCGCTAAAACCCATGGAGATGTAAGACTTGTTGGTTGCAGCCCTACAGCTATCAAACCACCCAATAAGTCATTTCACCGTGCCATTCATTTGGTACATTCCTTCACATACATCCCCTATATATATAAATATATATATATATTCCTATTCTTGGTTGTTTTCCTGACACTGATCACTGAATGGAGGTCACATTTTGCCCACCTTCTTAATTCATGACCCTACATCCCTACAGACACCTGGGTGTTCCTACCACCCACATCGGGTGTCTAAATTCAGCCAGTGGAGATAAGCAGAGTCTCGTCCTTGCCACTGAATCTTTGCAGAGGTCAGCAGGAAGGAAGGGAAGTGCTGCAGGACAACGTGAACGCTATCACCGCCGAGCAGATACAAGTGGGTAGGCTGCCCTTCTGTTTATGGAGCTGTCGCTGCCACCGTGATTGATGGCTCGCCACAGACAATTCACATCTCCCTCACGGGCCACATAGTGTGGTGGGAGACGCCGTGGGAGAAGCAGAGGTGTGCGAGAGTGTGTTGGGAAAAACACTTCCAGCTGTGCGAATGTTAAGTCCATTTTAAGCAGACAGATGTCATCAGTCGAACTAAATCAACTTTCAGTATAAACTGTCACTAGATCATTCTGCCAGTTTCAAGGGAGGTGAACTTTAATTGTCTCGTGATCAAATTATTTAATGTACTTCAGTTTGCATACTGTTTTTTTTTTGTTGCAAATTTATCATTAATTCCTGATGATCCCCCTCAAGTCTCTCACCAAAACTACATTTTACAAGATTACATTTGAACACATCATGATAACGTTATCATTTACCATCACCCAAAACATTTCTTTACTGGATGGAGCTTGAACGCATCATAATGAAACTTAAAGAACTTTTCAGAACCATTTCTTTACGAAGCCGGCTTTGCGCACAAGAACATTGTCCCGTTTAAAACAGGAAAGGGCTTTCTCCAAAACTGTTGCCACAAAGATGTAAGAACGCTGCGGTCTCAATAGAATTGGATAATGCAGCTTCCTTAACTGGAACTAAAAAGGCCCAAACCACTAAAAACAAAACCAGAATAAGAGTACACTAATGTGGTTTGATTACCTTCAGTGAGAATAAAACCGTATACTCCTAACATGATGTGCTATACTCTATACAGAGGACCAAGCTTTAAGTGTGGCCTGCTTTTAGAGGAAAATAACACCTTGAACAGTCCGAGTGAGCCTTTGCCTCGTCTTTTCCCTCCGTTCCACTCAATCTTAAATCAATGTTGTCTTTCTTCTAAAACATGTAAGCTAACTCAGTGGAGCTTGCACTTCTTTTCTCTCCACCAAAAACCTTCAAGCACTTAGCATCTGTACGGTTACATCCAAGCTTGTTGTCATTGATGCCATTACTTATTCATCTGAGCTTCAGCTGTGCCAGCACTTAGGTTGGTGACCTTTCACACCAAACTGCAGAGAATAATGGCCGGGACAGTGAGGTACTCTTTGAGTTGAAATCTATCTTTAGGTAAAATATAAAAAAGGTGCAGCTAATGCAGTGCTGCCACACCTCAGGCCACAGCAGCTGGGGACACAGGGCTTACTCTGCTTTTCAAATATTTATCCCCTCATAGCGTGAGCCACAGCACGGGACAGAAAACAAGATGAGTCCTGCTGGGTCCAGGATCTGCCAGTGTACACAGACACCAGCAAACCACAGCAAACAAATAACAAAAAAAAACACAAACAGATGGGAAGATTCAGATGTCAGAGACATACGTGCGCCCCCTTTGCACAGAAACCACGACCGACAGTGTTGATGATGATGATGGAAACCCACTGCTGTGTGTCTGCTGAAAGAGCAGCCCGGAGTTTGTAAGCATCTTCTCTGTTGAATGAGCAGGTAGCCCGAGGTCGGGTTCAGGGGGAGAGCAGGGGACCGGCTGCTGACGGATCACCTATACTCCCCGGCTGGTTGCCGCGCCATCTTGGGCACCCTTCCAAAGGGGTTGTGATTGCATTTTATAGCCTCGAGCAGCCACCTCATGTCATGTATCCCTCCTCATGTTGCAGACATCTGGTTAGCTCTGGGCTCTTCTCGACTCCCCTGCGTTCCCCGCTGTGCTGGATCGTTTGATTAAGCCTGCATCGCTCCCAATCATACTCGGAGAGCAACTTCCTCCCCACCGTACCTGCAGACCCGCACCCTAACTGCCTCGAAGTCCCATGACAACTGCGTTTTGAGTACCGCTTCTCTAATTTGACACATCAGTTCAAAACAGAAAATTTGGGGCGAGATGTAAGGCAATTAAAAACCGCCACAAGGAACGACCATGTGGCGTTGGGTAAAAAGGAAACAAGGTTTTCAGGGGAGAACAGAATTTGTGACAAGTGTTTTTCAAATATGGATTTTGGCTTCCAACGATTATGAAAACAAGATATTTAACATGAATTGATTATTGTGCCGCATTCTCGTTTCGTCTTGCGTCATGAATCCAGAGCATCCCTTTCCTTCACAGCGCTGCGCTTTTGCCCCGCTCAGAGGGTCAGGGGGGGGCGGGGCGTTTGATTAATCGGTTTACTAGAGCACAAAGTTCTTCATAGGGCCTGCCTTCTAATTTTGATTTAAAATGTAGGCTACAACATTTACCGTAATCATGTGAAATAATCGTAACCTCAATATGGACCAGAGTAATCGTGATTAGGATTTTTGCCATCATGGAGCAGCTCTAGAATACATAATTCAAGTAAAAAGGTAATGAATCAGTTCTTCTGGAGCTTTGTTTCCCCCTCCACCCTGCACCTTATTTCTAAGGTCCTTTGTCTTTTTTCAACGTGTACAAATACATTTTGGTACAAAACCCATTGCTTCCGGTAGAATCAACTGATGACAGGTCACCAGACACCGTAGGATGAACTCTGCTATTCATTTGCCCTGTGCTGCTCAGAATTCATCACCCCTTGCTCACCTGCCCCATCGCTAAGCTATTTCTTATCAAGGTGACCAACCTGCCCAGCCATTAGCTGCGATGCTATTCATTTTCCTGTTAGTAGGCGCAGGTATGCTGTTAGCGGGGCGGCGTGGCATTAATTCTGCAGGTACAAAAAGGAAAACGTGACCCCGTTTCAGGGAGCCGGTGGCACACCACCAACACACTGCTGCCGTGTGTTTAACGGGCCTCAGAGGGGAAAGAGACTCTCAGTGTGTTTACACAGTGGCATCTCTGAGCCGGTATTAATAATAGAGCCACTTAGCATTCAGAGGCACTGGTCTCAGCCACGCTGTTTGTTTCACAGGTCATTAAATTTATGCCGCAGCCCTAATGTTCATTACAGCAGCAAACTGGCCAGGGGTCTGTAACACTCGCTCACTGTCTTTAATCCCCCGCTGTATTCCCAACAACGGCTTCCTTTTCATCCCTCGCTCGCTCTCGGTCTCTCACATCTCAGTCCATTTGCTTGACAACAATCTTTTTCTGGCTTAATTAAAAGGATTGTGCCAGTGTTTCCAGGTTTCTTGTGTTGATTCTTTTCCGTTTTGACTAAATTATTCGACCACCACGCACAGGCAAAAAAGAAAAGAGAAGCATAATCTCACAAAAATGCCTGGACAAACACATTTTAGTGCAGAAGAAGTATTAATGTTTCTGAACACATACTTCACAGGTGTAGTTCTTCCACCTGCGAAAGGTGTAGCTGCTGCACAAATCTTCTGCTGTGAGGCCAGTTCTGCCCGTTTCACCTTCGCAGGCGAGAGTAAGCTGCTCCCTGCTCTGACTTAACGACGGGTAATTCCACTTCCACTGTGAACAAAACCAAAGTCACCGCGCTGCAAGCTAAGAGAGGCTGGAGGTCAAAATGATAGACAAAAGACACACAATGTGAAAACTCATTAAGGGCTTTTACAGAGACCGGAAAATAGCAGGGATTTATATTAGGGATGCGCCGATTTATTGGCCAAACATCGCTATCTGTTGATATTTGCCTCGTTGACTGACACCTTCCTATCGGTAATCAAGAGGACGTTTTGCCAGCGGCCAATGTTTATCCGCTGGGTCGCATCGATTGTGCGGCGGCTAAATGTTGTGTTGGTTATTTGCGGTCGGACTCGGACAACAGTAACCAGCTGCTGATTCGGACTGTGGCACGGAGAGGTGCCGTGCAGCCACCGGTCCACTCGTTAATCGATGGCAGATGGCGTCGTTACCTCGGCTCGGTTTAAAAAAAATAATTAAATAAACTGTGCTAAAATGGGTCATCAAACTTGGATGGTTGTTAATATACGTGGGTGGCCCACCCAAGTGGAGTCTATGTGTTGGAAACACTGCTTATGTTTCTAATTGAGCTTAGATTAAAATGTATGTTTTTGGCCTTGTAAATACTGAAACATTCTTCTCATTGAGTAGGTAACTGTATAGCAGCTAAAAAGGCTTTTGACAGTTATTTAAAAAAAAAAAAAAAAAAGAGGAACCTTTTCATTTGAAAGAAGTTTATATAAAAGATTGTTTCGAAAATTTGTATGATTGAATTTGTGCTCATTCAAAGACAGTGAAATGAAATGCTGAATGACATTAAAACATCTCAATTATTTATTTTGATAATGATGTATTAATGATTTGTTTCCCTTGCGCAAGAAGGGAATAAACGGCAAACAAAATAAACAGCAAAAGCTAAATAAACAAAAACGTTGGTATCGGCCCAGAATTTCACAATCTGTGCATCACTAATTATATAAGATGACAAGAAACCTCGAGTCCTTTCATTTCCCCTTTGTCCCTGTTTTCTTAAAAAAAAAAAGAAATCACTAACCTTCGCCGTCGTGCACCTCTATACTCCACTCTTCTATTCTTCAACTCTAATCAGGTGCTTCAGCAGAAAAACATCAATCTTAACCATCACACACCTCAAAAACATGAACAAACTGCCGTCGGGCAAAAGCAGTAAAACAACAGTCCTGACTGGGAGGTTGGGGGGGTTGGGGAGGGGTTTAGTGCGCGGACCAGGTGGGGGGCACATTTAACACGCGCACACACTGTAAATCAACACTGCGTAAATTCCCGTTGCAGCCACAAACAGCAGCCTGGTCCCACGGGCTCCAACCGCCCACCAATCCCCTTCATTATTCCTTAATGCGACTGATTATTCTCTTTAGAAAAAAAAAAAAAAAAAAAAAAACACAGCCACACAGTCCTGCAGGAGCAAACACAAACACTTTAAGGAGCGAGCAAACACTCTGTTTAATCGAATTAATCCTCTTGGAAATGTAGCGCACTTTGAAGGCCGACTGTACAGCCGCTGGAGAAAACCCGACAGCCGCTGAACCGCAGAGGAAAACAGAAACGATTCCTTACAGGAAGAAGTTTTGTGGGTCAGACACTGACTGTTAATGCCGACTGTTCTCTCCACCGCTTACACTCACAGGACCTACATTCCCAGAGTACCTTCGCATTAAGGATCCAAGGATGAAATAGATGAACATTAAAGCTCAGGCTCCTATGATTTAGAAAAATACACAGGGACTAGACTACCTTTTTATAGGGTTTGCATATTTGTCATCCTTTCTGAACCAGTACTTCAACATTCATTCGTCACAAAATAAAGATATGAAAGCACTGGATTTCCTAGTAATGCACGACAAGCAACCTTCTTTTAATCACATGTGCCTGAATGGTTTATGCTGGAAGCACAGCTGACAAAACCTTTGGCAAGAACCCAAACAGAACCCGACCCAAAGCCTGGAGCTGAAGGCTCTTATCTGCAGAGGTAGACTGGACGCAGTCTAAAAGGCATCGAGTGCAACACTTAAATGAAAACATGGGTCGGCTCTACTTGATCATGATGGATGAGACGCAGCAGTAAAGAGTAAAGCATCTGCAAATCAACAGCGCCAATGTCATAGCTCTCACTGAGCCTCGTTAAGAAGTAAAATCGATTTTGTGTTGCCGCCGGACAAAATAATCCTCTTTGTTTTGTTAGAGCTCCTCTCACATAATATTTAGTAAAAGTCCTTAAGTTTGAAGATCGAAAAAAAACCAACTCCATCTTCTGACATTTTGGGATTCATGCATCAGAGACTGCATCTTTAAAATGTTAAAATTTAAGAATTGCCATTGAGTTTTTTTCCATCGAGAATCGATTTTCAATCTAAAAATGAGCCCTAGAATCGAAGAGTCACACCTCTAATGATCAGCGTAGGTTAGCATGGCATAGCACCTATGAGGCTTCCCGGGATCATACCGTTTGTGGTTTACGCTGCTACGGCAACGGCGGCGCATGTACATGCTGCGGCCGGTAGAAAGCAGAGTTGAGAGGGAGGGGAGCCCAGATGGAAGCTAAGCTAAGCTAAGCTAACCTAGCTAGGACCTAAGGCTACTCCACCACCCAGTTGGCTCCCAACTGGGTGGTGGAGTATGTGTATGGAGTGTGTGTGTGTGTCTGTGTGTGTGTGTGTGTGTATGTATGTATGTGTGTGTGTGTGTCTTTACATGCATCCATTATCCCTTCTGCACGGTCCGCCCTGAATCTGAGCGTTTGCAGGGGAGGATCAGAGGCTCTGCAGAGCTTCAAGTTGTGTGACCCTCTAATTAATGCCGACGCTGCCACTGAAGCCCGCCAGCCACTGGGTCAAAGGTCACCACGCAACCACTGACACGCAGGTAGCCAGCCACTGTGAAGCGCTCTGAAAGGCAAGCCACCAGCCTCCCTTCCTCCACCTCCTTAACCTGTCCTCCCCCGCTAGTCCCCACTTCTCCTTTTTCTTCCTCCAATCCCAATTCCTCTCCGAGACAAAAAAAAAAAAAAAAAAAACATCCGCCTCCACACATTTATCCACTCAATGACATGGGAGCGAAAGAATAGAGACGGAACAGAAAAGGAGGAAAGAGGGAGGGGAGGAAGAGGAAAGGCTTTTCAGCAGAACATCTATAGGAAACTGGCACTTCAGAGCCCTTTCAGAGGGATGAAAGAGCGGGGACGCCGCTTCCAAGGCGCAAGGCCGGCATCCGAGGGCCAAACATGTCACTGGAAAAATAAATACTGTAGGTGGAGAGGCGAACTTCCCCTGTGTACCTCTCATATGAATGATCATATCGGTTCAGCAGAACAAAGGCATGCTGTTGACCTTTGCGTGGCCATTCTTTTAAAGCAGGTATTCGAGGATGTTGGCGTTGAGGTAGTGGGAGCAAGTGGGCTGAAGAAAGCCATTCATCATGCTCGAGAAAAAAGAAAAGAAAAAAGGAGAAAAAAGGTGTCAACCACAGTGTAAAAAGAGTCCCTTGTTGTATTTGATCAAGTACAAGTGAGCCAGAGCTTGTAAACAGAAGTCACATGGACTCAGAGGTCTCCTGTTAGAGCAGCGTGTCGACCCCGGAGGTCAGACACTGCGGGCTGCAAAGGAGGCGAGTCAACAGCGTCACATGGTCACTGCAGCTTCGTCTACACCGCTTTTTTATATTTTGTGCTGCTCGGCTTTCTGAACATGAGGAACTGCTGGCTGTCAGATGTCGATGTCGATGTCGATGTCGATCTCCTCCTCCTCAGAAACCTTCTTTGAGGTCGTTTCCGGGAGTTGATTGGATTTACATGCTCACTCCTGACAAACTGCACTGCTGCTCTTTTTCTTGTGGTCAAAGACAAGCAGACACCGACAGACTGAGTACACAATTACGATGCGTTGTATCAGACGTGATTGCTTATGCTGATTTAAAAACACCCATGTGGAAAATACACTCAAATTTAAGTCGAGATGAGTGAAAATTATAAAATTGGCATGTACATGTATCATTTATGATACTGACGCCTTACTCTCCAACACCCTTTTTTTTTATTTCATACAAAACAAGCCAAAGTTCTCAAATATTACACATTAGGTAAAACAAAATCTTTGCCACATGGCGTGCAGTAAAAAATGGAAAGATTTGGATTTAAAATCAAGAATTATCTGGAAAAAAAGCATAAAGTCAGTGTAAAACGTAAAAAAAACATTCTGAATGTTATTCTTTTACTTTGCTATAGTCCTCTATCGTGGTTATTTGCATACAAACATACAATTAAAATGATATTTAATTATATTGATAAACAAAATCTTGGCATTAGTAGTTTTAATTACGTATTATAAACTACTTGGAGTTCATTTTTACTGAATGGAGCATGAATGCATCGTAACGTAATTCAATGGAACCTCCTTACGTTAGCGGTTAGCTCCGTGGTGCCAACGACAATGAAGTATTATAAGGTTACGGCAACAACAACGCATTAATGCCAATCTGTGATCCGTATAAATCACGGATCAACGATGATCCGCTACATTCAGTCGGTACCCCAAAAAATAAGTAAGGCGGTACCATACGTCAGAATTATGCAGATTAACTTATTTCTGTGAAAGATCAGTGGAGAGAGTGAAAAGACTCGGAAGCTTACAAAATTAAAATGGCAGGAAACACTTCGACATGTCTCGGTTTAGACTGGAACCGAAATTCGCTGAGGGCGAGATGCGCTTCCTTTTAAGTGTCTCGCCGCCACAGACGGATGTGTGTGTCTCACACTTCCAGATAAAAGACGGAAACCATATTAAGTGAAAAGAGCCAGGAGACTCGTGGAGTAAAATAATATTCAATAAAAAAGAAACATCTCGTATCTCAAGATGTCTTTCGTGTTTTTTTTTTTCCCCCTTCTTCCCCCATGCACATTTTACATATTCATTACTTTCCATAAGTTTGGACAGCACTCTGTCTCTCTGTCTCCTCATCAAAGGGACGAAGGCGTCGACATCTCAGACAGCGTCAACCGAGCTCTCACACTCTCTGAAACACACACACACACACACACACACACACAAACACACAGAGCCTGCGGCTGGAAGGTAATCGGTCCTGTCGGTGTGTGTGTGTGTGTGTGTGTGTGTGTGTGTGTGTTGTAACCACAGTCTGTCCACACACCGCCAGGGACAAACAGAGATCTGACCTCAGAGCAGCGCCAGCAGTCTGCTACACAACTAGAGAGCAGAAACACACCAGCGGCTGAAACACAGCTGTCTCTCTCCATTATTCACAGAGTGCTCAGTTTTTTGGCTTACGTCCCATTAAAAAGGTGGGAAAACCTCACAAGAGGCCGTGTTGCTGACAAGACTCAAAATTATTCATCATCTTTTAATAATACTGAGAGTCGAGCAGAAGGTCAAATTAACTACATTGATTGTGACTTTTGCCTATTCATTTTCCTTCATTATTATTATTATTTATTTATTATAAAACGCTGCAATAAAAAAAAAAAGACAAACGGCTACAACAGAAGATATACTGCACACTTCCTATCCAAAAAAAACAATCAATACAGTCCAACATCCTGACGTTTGGAGATGTTTCCAAATCAATACCGAAGTAAATGACTAATCATTCTTTTATTGGATCCAACCACAAGTGTCAAGAAAATGTCAACACAATTCTCAAAGTGCCTTGATCTGGAATGGAGAAAAAGGGGATTTGAAATGGAGCGGAAAAACAGCAAAGGAGGATTTTTCCCTCCGTGAAGTATATTTTTCTTTTCTTGTGTCAGAAAACCACTTTGGACACATAAGATGAAAATGACAACGTCTTGTTTCTTTAAAAATCTGTTTTAAAGTTCAAGTAAATTTGCTTCATTTTCGCAATAACGACACCGTTGCTGAACAAAAACTTCAGTACTTGTCAAGAGGTAACACCAGAGTAAAGCCCGTTTCCCACTGGACAAGAGAACCCACTAACATCTGGCTTTGGTCTTCAGTGGGAAAGGTTTCCAATCAGCATTCATTCCCGGGACAAATGACTCTGCAGCAGTCGCAGGTATTTAATCGCTCCAGCTCTGCAGTGATGGAAACACGACACTCGGCTCTTCCCAGAACGATGCCATGTGACACGCTTCGCAGGGTGTATATACAAGAAATAAAAATCAACAGGAATTTGGGCTATTATGGTATTGTATGTGTCAACATTACAAAACTATTAATTAATTCAGTCATTCTATCACGTTAATCATCGAAACGCTTCAATCAACCTCGACAGAAACAAAACAAAACCCAACAAAACCGTCTGTTAGTCTTTCCGCTGTTCTAACAATCACAAACTCTGGTTTGGGCAAAAAATTAACCCCTAATTCACAAAGTTAGATGTGAAAAGAAACGGACGTTAAAAGCGCTGCTCGAAAACACCGGACGGAGATTTTACTTTGCTGATCATGGAGAGTTAACAGAAACCAAACAAAACTAGTTAGTCTTCCCGCTGTTCCAACGATCACCAACTCTGGTTTCAGTGTTTGAAAGAGTCTGAATAAGTAATAAGTATATATATATATAAATATAAATAAAGTATACAACATAACCACTGTAACATTTTCACCTTAAACGTGACACACCAGAAAAAAACCCAGAAAGGTATACTTGTCTTATACAGGTTTTCCCGTGTTTAATTTTTTTTTCTCACACATTTTGGTGGAATGCGTGAAATGTATTAGTGGCTTTTTTTGTTGTTGCATTGAATCTCGTGGTGTGACCTGGATCCAGGGCAGCGTTTGGGCTGCGTCAGCTCTTTTCCAGGCCCGACAGTGTTTGATGGAGCTGCTGGCCGTCGTGTGGCAGGACCTCTGGCTGCCCGGCCGGTGACTGATGCACACGAGGCCGCGGAGGAGAGCTTTATTAAACGACGGCGAGGAGCCATCACTCTCCCTCTGACATATTGGGGGCTCACCTTGGGGGTGGGGGTGAGGGAGATTTACTCAGTCTGTATTAACACCTAAGTGACGACGTACAGTGTGTGTTTGTTGGTTTCCAGTATGTTGCATGTGATGTGTGTGTGTGTGTGTGTGCGCAGAGTCATTTAGCAGGAAGTGCTGTGCGAGGCGTGCTGTCATAAATCCATCACTTAACCCTCTCATTCAGTCCTTTAAACACACACACACACACACACACACACCTCGACAGCCTTCCAATAACAAACACACACCACCTCCTCCACTTCCTCCTCCTCCTCCTCCTCCTCCTCCTAGCCTTCATCACCAGCTGCAGGAGGCTCCATACAGTCTGAACCTCCCCACATCCGTAACCTGACGACCGCCTGCAGCTGCACCAGCACCCATGGGTGCATCAAGCAGCAATACACACACACACTGACACACGCGCACACACAGCAGGAGCGTCCACCACAACCCGGCCCCGATAACAGATGCTGGACGAATTCTATTTTACGCTCCATTAAGTAAAAGTGTCACATTTTAACATCAATAAATCATTATCTCATTAATTCTGAAACATTACTGAAATTAATGTGACATCGCTGTCGACTGAAAACATTTAATTTCCAAAACGTTGTTTTTTTTTTAATGTGTTCACATTATCACATTCTGAAAGTATTTCCTTTGGAACAAAAGGTGGTAAAAGATTTAACATGTAATCCTCAGAAAGGGATGAAGAAAAATATTGATTCGGTTACAAATCTGCATTTCCTTATCTCTTTGTTATTTCTTATCTACCTAATAGCTCCTGAATCAATAGGACATTTTTAATATTTAAAACAAACAATTACCGTTTGCCTGGATTTCAGTGGGAATTCGACTCCGACAGTGTTTTTCTTTATCAGCAGGGATAGGCTGTATAAAGTGAGTGCTTCTCTGACCCCCCAGCAGCAAAGACACAGCGTGCGTGTGTGTGTGTGTGTGTGTGTGTGTGTGGGGGGGGGCGTCTAAAGCACTAATATTACTTTAGACGCCGTGCTTGGCCAAGTGCTAATGGAACTATCAGTTCATTCAGTCCCACCATTCAGCAGTGTTCGACACACACACACACACACACACACACACACACACACACACACACACACACACACACACACACACACACACACACACACACACACACACACACACACACACACACACACACTTTTATGTTGGTCACATTTGGGGCTGCAGCTAAATAATGATCTATTATTCAATGGATTGTTTTTGATGGAAATGACTGTTATTAAGTCCCAATTATTGTGTTTTTTGTTATTCACCTTTCACCAAGTCAAATTCCTTGTATGTGTAACGTACCTGGCAAGAAACAGTTCTGATTCTAATGTATTGTTTTAATAGCCCTTCAGCCCAAAAGCTTTTCAGTTAACCATCATAAATGACAGAGAAGCAGCTAATTGAAAAAATGGGTTAAAAAAAAAAAATGGGATTAAGTTTCTGTTGATTGACTGATTCATTTATTAACTTATTATTTTAGTCATAATTTGTTTGTTACATTTCATGATTTTCTGTTTACGCTGAGAGAAAGAAAACTTTCTATAAGTCACAAAGAGTCACAAACATTATACAGGCAGTCTCTGAATGTTAAGGACACTTTTAATAAATAAAACAAATAACCCTGCAGTGTTTAACTTGCTTACATAAATCAGTCAAAAATATTGTAAAACTGGAGTGGCGAATGCATAATTGGCAATAAAGAAAAACTTTTTGTTCACTATGTGTTTTTGACCATAATGTGACATTTTTTTTTTTTTTTTTTTTTTAGAAGTTCAGAGAGTTTCAACAAACAAACTCTGCAGAGTGAAAGAAACGAGGGCAGCGCGACCACGAGGCCCTTGACTTCTTGGTGACGGACATTTGTCAGGGCCCATTGCCTCATCGGAGGCAACGCTGCCATGTGCTCACACTCAGACAG
>JACSYO010000503.1:572500-750000 GCA_016806645.1 Ophiodon elongatus | reverse complement strand
GTTTACACTGACGGGGAAACAAACGAAAGCAGCAAATAGTCACATTGGAGAAGCTGGATAAAGTAAACGACTGGGATTATTTGGGACGGATAATCGGTTCCTCTGCATCAGTGTGTGTTATGTCTGAAGACCCGGTCACACCAGCATTGAAAACGGCTCTCTATTTTTGAGGGAGAGATTGTCTTCCCTCATGCATATGGAAGGAAATGACACACAGTCCTAAAAACAAAATGCCGGCGGAAAGTAAACAGAAAATAGAGAGAGAGGAAATACAATGTTTACATAGAATTGTCTCACCTGCTTCCATATATGGTACAGGGATACTAAACGTATGAAAACTCTTAGGAATATATTTGAGATTTTAGTTGATAAATGACTCAACTTTTACAGATTGATCACTCTTAGGGGTATTATTGTCGAACAATTCAGCACAAATCTGAAGTCATTTTAGTGATTAACCCTAATGAAACTGTTCTGGAACAACACTCAACTTTTTACCATTTACAAAAAGGGCAAGAAAAATAATTTCATATGCTGCATTAATGCGGTAGATTAAAGACAGGTGATTAAAAAGCAGATTCATAATTACATTAAATGGGTTTAAAGTTCAGAAAAAAAAAAAAAGGACTCACAGTTTTACTTCGCCCTTGTTGCCTGGAGCAGAAAGAGTTAACGATGTGAATAAAATCCCAAACTGTGCAGCTCTTAGAGACCTTCAGCTCCTCCTAAAGGAGGCTTGATTGACAAGGTGCAGAAGCCTGCACCGTGTGTGTGTGTGTGTGTGTGTCTGTGGGTGTGTGTGTGTGTGTGTGTGTGTGTGTGTGTGTGTGTGTGTGTGTGTGTGTGTGGGAGTGTGTGAGTATGAGAAGAGGAGGTTTAGGTATTCGGTCTGTTGAGCATCTGTCATTAAACGGCGTGAGTTGTGTGTCTTTCACGCTACACTGCTTTCACTCCAAGCAGGAGTGAAAAGGGTCAGAAGAGAGTTTTACTCAAGATGTTTAGAACACCGTACCAAGATTATTATCATAAAAATGTCCTATAAAGTGATTTGTTCAATAAAGAAAAAAGGTACTGCTACTATGTAAAACACTTCCGCATAAACAGTCACGCAGGGTTTTAAATAGTACGGTTTTAGAAAAGATTGATAGATGAGACTTGTTAAATGTGGCCCTAATTTACTTCAATTCATCAATACTTTTTTTTTTTTTTTTTCACACATTCAAACAAACAGGGTGAGTAAAGGATTTACATATTTAAGTATTTCTTCAATAATGAAAGTAGTCTGCAGTTGAAGCCGTAGAACAATGTCTGCTGATAATTCAGTTCACCTGTTTAATCTGATAATAAAAATTCAAGGATATTTCAGGTACTCAAGACATTCATTGAGTTCATGCTTTAGTGTTTTTTTTAGTTTAGTAATTTGTATCTCAATGAGAGCAGAGTAAGCTGCTCCAATTCATCTGGAAGTGGAAAATAGTTAAAAATGACAAAAATGACAGAAATTGAACACATTTCCTTTCAGACGTTTCACAGATGAAAGCAATCTGTAGAAAATTAGAGCGGAGTTTGGTTTTGGGAGGAAATGAGAAGTACATTTTTGACTAATGCAGCGTCATGATGGCCATTTCATGTCTCCACTTTACGGAAATGATGTCACGAAGGGAAGCAAAACTGTAGTTTACAACCAACTATCGTTATTAGCACGATAACAACCACGTAGGAGAAGGAGTTCTAATTCTCATCACCGTCTTTAACTACTGGCTTTTTTAATGAATTTCATCTCTGAATACATTTCTTTCCGCCAATAAACCAACAGCCAGAGGAGCCCTCAGATTTACAACATCTGGGGCAATTTCCCCCTCAACTCTGAAGATTTTTTTATAGATACTCTAGTGAGATTAATTAACTGAGGCAACATGTTGGACACATATTTGAGGAACCAAAAAGCGGTGTGTGTGTGTGTGTGTGTGTGTGTGTGTGTGTGTGAGAAACATTAAAATCCACCTCGATCCCCGAAGAGTGGAGTTCAGAAACGGCTTTACTTCGAAGTTTTAGAAGATAAAAAGTTGAGACAATCTGCGTGGGAAAGGAGAGATTTCCACTGGTGATGTGAAAGCATGTTTCTTTGCGTGTGCTCCTTCAGGCCTGATGCGAGTACGGCAGACATGAACGTGTCCAAAGCACTTTTAGGAAACACACGTCATATTGACTAAACTGTTCCTCGGCGGTTAATCCAAATATTTCCACTGTGACTGGTCGCGTGCTGAACCGTCACTCTGCCGCAGATAATTATAAAATGGATTATGTTTGAAAAGTGCTGCAGCGGAATATCCTTTTTATATCTAGAAAGACCTTTAAATGATTGATTGATACAAAATTATTTAAAAAAAAAAAATGGTGTGAGCAGCGATAGAAAGAAGTGGATTCAAAAAGAAAAGCAAACTTCTTTCTAGAACAGAAACAAGCAAAGGAAACATCCTTTTGACCTCAAATGCCCTTTTGTGGCATTTGAGGTCAAATCAGAAAATGGCTTCTGGTTGGTAAACCTGAAATTATCAATTTACTTTGAAAAATGTGATGGCATTTTGTCATAAAACTAAAAAAGACCCTAAAACTTCAGACGAGGGACGCAAGATATACATCTCGCCTTATAAATTATCGGATGATAACACAAAGCCAAATTATTTTCATTGACTTAAGAAGTTCAACATCAGAAAGAAGAAAACAACACAACTGCAATCTGCTGTAGAAAAATGTCTTCTTTGTTTTTGTTGCGATAACAAAAAGGGATTTAGAGTGTTTGATCAGTTCGGTCACGACTCTTTGCTCATATCTTACAATAAACCTTCCTTTTTAAAAAGAGAAAAATGTGAAACTATCGGATATCTCATTATTGGTTATCGTATCGGCTGAAAACAAAACCAGAAGACGGCTGAAAGCAGCCGTGTGATTGGATGAACTGGCCAGCGAGCTGGAAACCTGACGCGCGACTTGATTGTGTTTTAACAGCAGCAGAGCTGCGACCACCGCAGCGTCCATCAGGCGATGGTTACACGCTACATTTCCTGAGTGATGGCGTCGCGTCCCGGTCCTGCAGCAGCAGACCGCGGAGGGCTCGGAGGAGCTCGGCCACCCAGGCGGCGAGCTGGCGAGCTGTTGATGAAGTGAGGGGTCAACGCGGGGCTAAGTGAGACCTCACACTGGACAAGCAGGCCAGACCCCGGGACCGCGATGGCACACGGGTGTGAAGGAGGTGAGGAAGCCGAAGCCGAGGAGGGGTGGGGGTGGCCGAGCTGTCCACTCCGCCTCTCACGAGACCCCCCAGCTGTCACAACAGACACTTACCAGCCCTCACACTAAACACCCACCAGGGAGAGGAGGGGGGCAGCATCCTTCCTCTTTCAAACTGTAGGATGGAGAAGAGGAAGGATGGAGGAAAAAAGAAAAAAAGTGCAGCTAATCTCTTCTTCCTGCTGCTGTGATGTTGGAGGAATGCTGGGATCTACCCCGCCACTGTCCCTCTGCCACTTCTGAAGCTGGGCAGCAAACCTGCTAATTATAGCCACTAAAAAGGATGAAGGTGTGACCTAAATAGTTATTTTAGGTCTGGAGCAGACTTGTGAGAACCATTGCGCTCACACAGACAGACAGACAGAGTGAGTGAGTGAGTGAGTGAGTGAGTGAGAGAGAGAGAAGAGGAAGTTTCAGCTGCGACCGTCACATAACAAAACACACCGGAGCAGAGCCGGCGAGCCGAGGTCAAACTGCAAGTTTGTTCAAATACAGTCAGACAACAGCAGTTCAGACCGGACAACAGGACTCTCTCTCTCTCTCCCTCTCTCTCTCTGGGACTACAGCGAAGGGGAATGGATCAGAGGGCACCACCAAGATGAGAATAAAGCATCGTCAGAAACACACGACTGAATCGGCTAAGGCAGCATCAATCCAAGATCAAGCCTACTGTATCAAAACAAAGCCGAAGTATTAGTCAATTAATAGATTACTTAGGCAATCAAAGTGGAAGAAAATCCATTTGAAATTTGATCAATGATTTATTAAGGAAAGAAATGCTAATTTTAGTCTCTCTCTCTCCAAAATATTGGACTTCAGAATAATTGAGACATTTTAAGATAATATTTTATAGTCTTGAGACTACAATTGAGACTTTTTGACAGTTTAAATGTTAAATCATTCGAAATCAAATTAAAATCGGTGGATGGAAGTAACTGTTCCAGCCCACGCTCGAATTCAAACTGTAAACCCGATCTCCAGGTGCGTCTCCCTCTCCCCTCACAAACCAAAAAGAGACAAAAAGCTTTACACTTGTTCCTTTTGAAGATTCTTTTCTTTACCAAGTTGCTTTCCCTCAGGGTTGAAAGTTAATTAGCAAAAGTATCATAGGCTGTTTTAAGATGTTTATCTTAAAGTAAAATAGACAGCTGTAAAAACCTCAAACCGCTGTGCGTCTGCACAAGAGAAAGTAAAGCAATTCTTTTGTGATTTTTAGGTGTAAAAATACTGGATATCTGTGTTGCTTTTTCGAAGAAATACACGATCACATCTCTGGGAAAACATTTCAGCCAAACAGTTCTCAAAAAAAGGAGGCATGAGGCACAAAACCATTGTTATGTGCCTCATGCTCCAGAACGCACAGTCAATTTTGAAACGACACCAATTCAAGAGCAGAAGAAGAAATCTTTTGGCCGAATGAGGAGTTCTACATCCATGAATGCAGCACGGGTCTCAGGAGGGATTTCGTCCATCGTGACTAGAAGTACTTT
This sequence comes from Ophiodon elongatus, assembly GCA_016806645.1. Taxonomy (NCBI): domain Eukaryota; kingdom Metazoa; phylum Chordata; class Actinopteri; order Perciformes; family Hexagrammidae; genus Ophiodon; species Ophiodon elongatus. The sequence goes on along the minus strand of JACSYO010000503.1, from coordinate 745,219 downwards.
CTCTGCACAAACACCTCTCGCTCCCACCTGCCTCTTGTTTGTTGAACACAAGCTGCTTACATCATTCCCCGACCAAACACCACCCGACCCCGCCTCTCTCTCTGCGTTCTTTCCACACCTGAGAGCCTATTGACAAGAGTGTCCCGGTACCACGCGTATCACTTAACCCCGTGTCAAAACACAGGTGTAACGTAAGCTCGGGGAGCAGGCGAGGTCCTGAGCTCATAAAGGAATGTGCGAGTTGGGAATAGCACCCTGCATGTGAGAGCGGCTCCTCACCGAGAGTGCAGAGTTACTGCAGGCAGGACCGCTGGAGAGCAGCCAAACCCAGACAGAGGGGGGAAGGCACACCTTCACCTCAGGGATCCACAACACAACGAGACAGAAATCCGACTCAGCGGTTACGAAAGACATGAAAGTGATGAGAGCAGTTTTGGGATGGAGGACAAAAAAAAAAAAAAAGGGAAGGTTGGCGATCCTACCATGGCGCCCCGTATATCCGGAATCCCTTTATGGTGACGTCCGAGTCCTGCAGGTACACACAGTTTGAGAGGAGCGTCTGGACATTGTCAAAGTCCTCTGGTTTGAGTTTGGACACTGAGGGGAATCGGTAGTAATCCTGCTTGACCAGCTCGGCCATAAAGTCCTTATCAAAGGTCAGCTCGTGGTTGCCGGCGATCACCACCTTAAACTCGTACGGGAGGCCACCTGGAAGAGAGGAGAGAGGGAGAAGTGGGTGAGCCGGAGTCCCATATACACATATGCATGTATCCCCATATGTATCCACGTGTTAAGCTCTAGTCTGCAACTCTTTCTTATCATACTTTTGTTCGGCAAGAATTTCCTCCTCGCTGACATTTTCTAAAGCCCCTGACCTGAAAGAAACCATTTGCTGAACGTGTGACTGCAAAGCACATCAGGAACACTCGCTCCACCAATGTGCAGCTGACGGGGACATTTTCTTTGAACTGACTGACTGACGTGATGAACAGAACTGAGGACGTTGCAGTTACGTTGTAGGAGTCTGGACCACCAGCAAATTAATCTGCAAATACGGCTTGTTCACTAGTTTTGCATAAATATTGTCCAATAGTTGTAATATCCGGTGTCCTTTACTTCATTTAAAGCTTCCCGTTAGGGGTGCATGACGCATTGCCTTTTTATTAAATCGCAAAATTAAATGTATATGACATTATTGGACCAACTCAGCAGTGATTCAGCATTCCTGAGAAATGTCAGGCTTTGACTTACAAATGTCCGACTGAGCCTAGAATACACATTTTGTAATTGACAAAAGTATTTTGGAATCTATATTTGTACATATTTTACTGCGCAAGTTTTTTTTTTTTGGATTTTGCAAATCAGTAAAGGATCTTATTGCATGAACGCTGAATCAGCAGCATATTAGAACGAATATTCAAATCAACAAAAATGACAACATATTCTTCTGATTTTACTAAACTGCTAATAATTCTTTAGAACCAACTAATATTTGGTCCACACCGTGCAGCTTTGCGGAACAGTATTATATAAAAATCAAAAGGGTTTTACTTTGACGGTCCGTTTCTACAGAATCAGCAGGTTGACCTAATATTCTCTACTTGAAACATATAAACTCTCCTCAGTCGCTCCCTGAATGCCTCACCCGGAGCACAGATCAGGACTGGGAAGAAAACTCAGATTAGTGGAGGGGAAAAATACCCTCAATTCAGACAGTCGGAGAGGTTACAACCACAGCTGACGGCTCTGCTTGACCCCCCAGCAGACCGCCGTCCATCTCTGCAGACGGCGGGCAGCTGGAGAAAGCATGAACCTGAACTAAATAGAGAAGAACATCTATTACAATTCTCATCCCCTCATCTTTCAACTTCTGCTGTGCCCTTTTCGCTCTCCTCTGCCAGGTGATTTGTCCCGGTTCCCCTTCGCCATCAAGAAACTGACTTACTACTTTATTCCAGCAGATTGAGCACTCAACGAAAGGCTCTGGCCTTCATCACCCCTCTGTTCCTCCTCTACATTTCTCCTTTTCCTCGCCTTCATTCGTTTTTTTTTAGGCTTCCTGTCAACTTTGTTCCTTCTGTCTTTTAAAAGCCAGTCTGTAGGTTCTGTTTGCACTTATCCGCAGACTAATTTATGACTAGAGGTAACCAGACCCAAAGCCCCCCCCCCCCCCGGCAATATATACTATAAAGCTGCTTGTAACAACACATCACGTAATAACACATCATTATGGAATGACTACACATACATTTTCACTTTATTATTTAGTTATAAGCTGCTTCATTTGGTAATAAACAGTCTGAATGACCATGTTATAAATTTCCCCGCTTTTTGGAATAAATTATTATATATTTCAGTGGTTATTACAAAATGTGGGAATACATGCATTATGTGATAACCAACCAAAATGTCAAAAACATAATGTTGATTTTATGCATTTAAGCATGAATCATACGGACTAAAAATGTATTTCATGAGATAAAATTAGAGTTAAGTAATTATCTTTCACTGGCCCAAACCACATCACATTGTTTCTTTAGAAGGTTCAAGTTTACTGGTTTAAAGTCATCTGATTAAACAGAGCGAAATTTAGTTTTAATTAAAACTTTATAGGTTTAGACTTCACATATCTTTTGCAACTGCATTTTAGCAGCTATATTTAACGTTTAGTGGATTTTACAGGTTCTCCGACACATATTCATTGACAAAAACTGTCCAAAAGTAAAATCCTTCACGTACAACATGGAGATTGACTGAAGGAAAAGTATTCTGCTCATCAACATTAGTTTTTCATGAATTGCTCTGATCCGTTTGTTGCGTTGCTCTGACCAGGAACAGCAGAATGTTATGACGCATGCCAAAAGGGAAAATTGAATAAAGAATCCAATAAAACGTATTTGCCGAATATAAATACTTTCACCTCGTGAAAGTGAGTGAACGAAAAGATTTAAATGCACTGCTCAATTTTGCAGCGGTCAAGTACACAACTGGAAATAAAGATAATAGAAACCAAACAGAATAAAAATCCTATCAGGAAACGCTGGTTCAATACAAATAGATAAAATTATTCCACCGCATCCGTCTAAAGAGTGAGTGTGAGTGTGTGTGTGTGTGTTCTCTAATGCTGAAAATGAAAGAATCATGGTTCCCCGGTCCACAGGTTTCATTCCCGCTACTTTAAATTAGCTCTTGTCGCGTCTCGGGATCATAAATTCCAGTCTAACCTTATATGAGAGCGCCGTCTCTCAGTTCCCCCAGCACTCTAACTGGATCACACATCCATTCTCTCTCTCACACTCACACACACACACACACACACACACACACACACACACACACACACACACACACACACACACAACCTAAAGCGAATCATCCTCTCCACCACCACCACGCAGGGAAAAGATGGGGAAAACATAATTACCATCAAACAACTCCATCTCCATTACTCTACTGGGAATTTCTGCTGCTTTTTATTGCTGCCGTGAAACATCTTACAGAGGGCTGGTGGAGTGATACACCGAGATTTATTTCTTATTCGTCGCCCACCAAAGGATATGAAAGAGAAAATCAAAGCAGAGCTCTGCAGAACTACGTGTGCATAGAAATGTTTTGTCATGCCTCTCAAGAAGGCATATTTACATTTGTCTAAAGATTTAAAGGAGGCAAAAACACAGATAAGCTTCTCGATTAGAAGTTTTCTTTCACGGTGCAGTACTCAAAATACTCTTTTTAACAAGAGTTTAAAAAAGGTGCTGAACGCCACATTCAGAGCATATCTCAACATCAGCCAAATAACGGCAATACAGAGCCATCGGCGGTCACCTATGGGTGGGCGTTTCTGTCTGTTTTGGTTTTCTATTCACATTGAGCCGACGTTTTGAAAACGGCTGAAGACGCGATTCGACCACGTCTATGTCCATCAATCCCTGAAACGCGGATGTGAACCTCGGTTGTCGTACAAATGGCGTTTTCAAATGCATCTGCAATTTGGCGTGAAGACAGCCTCAAGTTTACATGCAGCCATAGAAGAGGGAGAGCAGGAGGTGGCGAGTTTGACGGGATGTGCACGAGGATCGAAGACGGAAGCCATGTTTTAGGTAAATTCGGCTGAAAACACGACTGAACACGCAGAGCATACAGACGGACAGTAGAGAAGTGGATTATGCTGCAGGAGCGGTTGGAGAGGTCTCTGCAGACCTCTGGATTTCTGAGTTCTGCTGTGAAAACTGGGTCAATGTTGGTATCCACTGTAACCGCTGTGAAGCCAGACTGACTGCAGCCGCTGTCGTCTTTGGAGAGGCCAAACTTTGACAGCTACCTTTCAACTCTGCAGGGGGGCGGGGTGGGGGGGGTCTGATACTCAAAACATGGCTTAAAGAGGCATTGCTCTCAAAATCTAGAGGGTTTACTTAAAAAAAAATACATCTAAAAAGGTTCTTACTCTGATGTAATGAAAAATACATCAGAATCAGTTTTCTTTGACACTTTTGACATTCTTGTAATTATTCACCGTCTAGTCTGAGTCAAGAGATTAAATTAAACTTTCTGGTTAAATCAGAATCATTTTGACAAGACATTTGTACTTCCCTCCATGCAAGTATGTCATGAGTCGGTAACTGAACCTGAATTTTGAGGTAAAAGTTGTCGCTAATCTAAAATCTTCCCTTTAAGCTACTTCCTTTTTATTAAATCGTCTCATCCTCTTTTCCACTATTGAGCAAAAAGTCGGAGTTATGTTCAGATAGAACACAAAGTCAATTTTCCCCTTGGCCACTGGACTTCTGGAGGTTTTCTCTCCCCCATCAGCCAATGAGAGTCATCGGGTGTAACTAGCTAGCATTCTGTTTGGTGAGAGTGTATTTGCATGACAGGTATCTGACTTATTTCAGAACTCACGAGGAACTCTTGTTCTTTTTACTCTCGTCATAGTTTGTTTATGAACTGGAGTTTAAACCAGGCAGTAACCTCCGGTTCTGAAAAGAGAAGCCAATGCGGAAGAGCCTTAAACTTGCATTCTTTCTAATAGCCAGCAGGGGGCGACTCCTCTAGTTGTGGATAGAAGTCCAATATTATAGAAGTCTATGAGAAAATGACCCCACTTCTCACTTGTTTATGGACTCAATTGCTCGTTTCATTGTTCAGCAAGCGGGTGAACAAAATGACACTAAGGAGTCGGCTGTTTATTACAAACAAGCCTGTGTTTCGCCATCACAGATAACTATAATTACGAATGCACCATGCAAACCTAGCTAGCGAGTGCCCGCTGCTAACGGCACCTCTTTTTCTTCCCCAGCTCCACCTTCTCATCCAACAATATGGTAATTTCTGGTTCTAAAAACTAAGATGACGACATACAAAATGTCAAACTTGAGGCTAAAAACCTGCAATCCACAAACCAATGGGTGACGCAACGGTGACTAAGTCCACTTCTTATATACGGTCTAAGTTTTTTTAAACACCTCCCAGGGCAAATTTAGCCACTCGCGTCTTTTAATTTTCTTTTTATGAAATTTGCGATGCCTCTAAAATTTGCGTTGCGTTCAGTCTTTTAGACGTTGTGCACCTCTCTCTAAAATGTCGTGCTGTTTTGTTTCACCTGCTGAGAGCTGATCATCCGGCGAAAACACAAACGACTGAAGCACAGACAAAATAATTCCAATGTGTTAAAACTTTACAGGCCAGTGCGATTGGGTGGCACTTATTGATTTATGCCCTTGGCGAGAGGGAACGTCAGACAGTTTGTGTGCGTCTCTTTATGTGTGTGAAACATGAGAAAATGCTTGAGCTCCCCCCTGGAGGGTCTAGAGAAGAAACACTTGCTGCTGGGACAGAAAACACACACACACAGCCCAGCGCCCCCACCCACAGCAGGGGCCAGAGGGAGAGGTCAAAGGTTAAATGAGCCAGGGTGTTAGGTCAGAAGGGTTAAACTGGACACTTTAGCACAGCAGTTTTGGGTCAAGAGTGTGTGTGTGTATGTATGTATGTATGTATGTATGTATGTATGTATGTATGTATGTATGTATGTATGTATGTATGTGTGTGTGTTGGGGAGGAGGAGGGGGGGTCATTGTGTGGTCCAGCTCCTGGTTATGCGTGCATCATGTCTCGTGCCGTTGCCCGTTGCCCGTTGCCCGTCCCCCTTGTTGACGTGAGAGCTTCTGCACGTCAGCGTTGTGCGAGTGTGATAAACATGCGTGCGGATGAATGCGTGTCGTAAAGCAGATTAATACCTAGCCAGTCGTTGAACTTCTTAACCTCGGAGGGCAGGCCCAGCTCGGTGAAGTCGCCCGTGTGCAGCAGCACGTCACCGTAGGGCATCTGGATGCCGTCTGTACGCGAGTGTGTGTCTGACACACACACAAACCTGGTGTGTCCTGTTGGCTTGGGAGTGTCATAAGGAATGGGGTCCACCCTGAAAAGACAATGATAAGAAAGAGACGATAAGTCCTCAACTCCATGTCGTGATAAAAGGTCACATTTACCTGCATAATCATACAGTAACCACAGTATTCTGAGATTCATCAGTGGTGGCTTCTCAGTTCTGATATTATTCTTTTCTTGAATTATAGTTTGAGTTCAGACGGGGAACTTTGCCGCATGGCATCGCCCCCCCCCCCGTCTCACCCCATGTTGCTTTCAAAAAAGGTTACATAACATACACTGGGAAAAAAGAAAACTGTAAGAAAACAATAAATTATGCATCGATGGGTTGACATTTATAATGTCAGCAACTCCGTTTCACTGAACCCAATTCAGTTTGTTATATTTTTTGGCTCCCTCCCTCCCTAAGATGTGATGTTGTTCATTACTTGGACAGTATATAAACGACAGCTTCCACACACCAAGATAATCAATGACCTGCACCTCTTTTATTGTGTTGAATAAACTGTTTTCAGGTCACTGTTAGATGTTTTTATGCTTTAATCTGTCAATCACCTGACCCAACAAGAATAGTCTCCTAATACAAACTTCAGTGCATTTTATGTTTGAGTAACGTTAGTATCCAAATAATATGAAAAAATATGCTGTGAACATGTTGAGTTTACAAGAACTGAATGAACTGAAACTGCAAACAATTGTGTTTTCCTTATAAATGAAGTGTAAATGAAAATCATTTTTCATGCATAATCTACAAACAAAGCTGCAATTGAATTATGATAATGAATTATAATTTATCCTCAACATCAGAAGTTGTAAACACAGTTTGTGAATATCTTTAGACCTTGACATGGCGCTCTCTTAATGCTTTCAACCTGAAAAGACGGTGTGCAAATTTTAAAGAAACAGTGTCAAGAGTCAAGTATGTTTGATTCCATGTTATCAACAATGAAAAAAGACCAAACTCAAATCGATTTCGCAAGTAATGAAATGCACCTATTTATGAGACATCTGCTTTTGGTTGTATTTTGAACATTATTTCTGTAAAAAGAGCTGCAATTCAAAGAGTGTGCCCTTTTCCCTCTTTGTGATGTTTAAAAAAAAAGAAAGAAAAAAAAAAGGTTTACTCGATCCAGAAGCATATATTTAGGAAATGTATGCTAATTTCATACCAGATAGCAGAAGGGGCACAGCTGAAAACTGGAACCTTAAAAAAGATCATTTGTTGGGAAAAATAAATTACACGGTCTACAGAATAATGCATGCAGCAGAGCAAAATGCATCTGGAAGAAAAGAGGAGACATTACAACGGTGAAAAATGTGATCGTCTGGGTTGGAAAACAACCGGCGCTCGGGTTGATTTGTGCTCACAAGGAGGGCAATGGCTGTTTTGTGGCATCAGATTGGCTAAAGAGACGGTAAATTAAGGCACGCCATGTTCTTTCTATCCATTATCTAAAGAAAAAAACACTTAGACCCCAAGTCTGGCTGGAAAGAAAGCCTTTTATTCAGCCTTTTTGTTCCATGTAAGTATGTCTGTTAAAAAGGAAGAAAAACCTGTACTTTTTTCTGACTGAAAGGAAAGAGGGGTGTGGGGGGGGTGAGGGGGGGGTATGGGGGGGTGGGAGGGGAATCATCTTGTCTGTAATTGAAGTCTACAATGTGCAATCCTCCAGCACTCTGCCACCAGACCATTATTTCATTAGAAGGGATGTCACTCTGTCGAAAACATCAGACACATAATCAACGCTGAAATCTCCAATCTGACAAGAACACACACACAGACACACACAGACACAGACACACAGACACAGACACAGACACACAGACACAGACACACACACACAGACACACACACACACACACACACACACACACACACACACACACACACACACACACACACACACACACACACACACACACACACACACACACACACACACACTTAACTCGCATCTGTGCACAAACATGGCATGAAGACAGCCACAGAAGCAGATGAAATCAAAAGGTTTCAGACTGGAGAAGACGTCATTAAGAAAGATGGAGAAAATGGGCACCTTGGCACAAAAGAAAATCTTACTGAAGGGGAGGTAGCATTGCATTTGAGGAGTCTTATTTGGGAAGCAATTTTCCTGTTATCCCATCTCTGTGACATGTTGAGCAGAATATTAGACACGGAAAAGGTTCACAAACAGCCTGGAGTCTGTTGTTGTTCTGTTTTTGAATTAAACAGTCATCTGCAAGGTTGTTTTAATGGCGGACACGCTGGTCAACGTCTGTAACGTGTCTGTATGTATATAGTTTGGATTAAGTCTTCTATCGGGATATACAAACTAAAAAAACATCGGGTACGGTGTTGGTCCACCATGAGGCTCCAGAACAGCTTCAACTCTCTGAACTCTACTGGAGGACTGAACATCATTCCTGCATTTAGTCTCATGACGATGTGTTGGAGAGCGCTGTCCAACAGGACGCTCCGTCTTGGGTTGAGATCTGGTGACTGTGAGCAAACGATTCACATCACAGATTCATAGTATTTATCCTGTCGTTTATTATCTAGTTATTTGTCACTTGTCTCACCCGTTATGTATACTGTGATTCATAGTTCAATTACATTTTTAGATGTATTTGGAAACAGTAAACAAAAGTAACCAGGTGTGAATGTTTTAGGTCAGTCCAGTGGAGTAAATATCTGGACTTCTTCATGATAAGCAATGTTGCCATAAAGCAGTCAAGCCTGCAGATTTACTACACACCGACCAAAAATGCCAAACACAAGCAGAGATATTCAAATGGGAATCTGTAGTCGCGGCAGTTGCTGTCTTCTCACTAAATATATATATATATATATATATACATATACATATATATATATATATATATATATACATATATATATATATATATAACCGTATCAAACAATTCCTGTCTGTAGTCTAACCACCATTTGTTGTCACCATCTGTGACCAGTGGCCACTGTCTGAGGCAGCAGCTGCAAACTTGCTGCATCGCGAGTCCCCCGCCCCGAGTCGTTTCAGCCTCTGCAAAACTGGATGAATTAGAAGCTGGGGGGAGAAGAGGCAGCTCCAAACCCTTTTCTCTGACATGCTAACAGATAACAGCAGTGCCTTAAAAAAATGCAGCACCATCATTCATTTGAATGAGGCGACTCTGTTGATGCAGCGCCAACCTATGCTGTGGCAAGAAAGAAATGCAGGCAAAAAAAAAAAAAAAAAAAAAAAGGGTAACCTTTAAAATCTTGGTAAATTATTAAATCTGAAACTCGCCGTATTCCTTCAGTTTATTTCTGTTTGCAACAATTGCAAGGTAAAGTCATTGCTGGTGGGTTATTATGTTCTAATAAGCCTTCAAACTGGATCCGTAACTCAAAAATTGGACATCGTGGATCTACCTTGTTTACCAGAACGTGGTATTTAGTCCGCGTCTTCTATTTTCTCGTTTGTAGCCTGCAGTCAGTTGTTAGTCAGTATTCGGTGGCCATCGTCTCTCCTTTAAAGCTTCTTAGCTTCAGTTTGGAGATCTCAGCTTTGCTCTGAGACACTGGAGCAGAGTGAGATTCCCGCTCACCCGAGCAGACCTGGACTCCATATTAAAACACCTTGGACCCAATGAAAAACTAGTGTGCAGCTTTATAGGATTCGACAGTTCTCGTCATGGAGGAAGGACGAACGCGGAACCACATGGGATGACAAAACACACACATATGTACATGTATATATGCACACACACAAGGGTGCATATTAAGACAAAGCCGGGGAAAAAAAACAACCACCATCTCCTCCCCTTTCCTTTGAGATTTAATCCACCCTGAGAATGTAAGTAAATACCAGCAGCCCCTATCAATTAAGAGCAGGCCCGGGCCAAGAAACCTTCATGATAGTGCTGCATAAGACACACACACACACACACACACACACACACACACACACACACACACACACACACACACACACACACACACACACACACACACACACACACTCTCTGAGAGAGGGCCCCTGTCTTTCCTGTTAACATATGACTGTATAACAATCCAGAGGTTCATTAGTAATGTATACAAGAGTTCAGGAGTTCAGCAAAGGCCTCTGATCTATCGTAAACGGAGACAGTGGAAATGAAAAAGTCTTGTTGCGCTCCGGCAGCAGGTAAAAGAATATTCTCCACTGACAGACTGAACTGTGTTAGCATGAAGGTTCGTGTTAACATGTCTGAGCTTAGGCGTGACATCAGAGGGAAGACTGCGGAGGAGAAAAAAAAAAAAAAAAAAAAAAAAAAAGAGTGGGGGAGCGGCAGAAATGCTAATGCGCTGGAGGAGGGCAGGAGCACACTCTCAAATCCGCCATGACATCGGAGCTGACACAAAACCGAGGTCTGTGGCTGCAGAAATATCTGCTCGATGAAGAAACGTCTGCGAGAGAAACCTCACCGCATTAACGTCTTCTCACCTACAGCATTAGTCGCTCAAAAATTTTACATCTGCGACTTAACATTCATTTTCAGTGCAGTGCTTCTTGAGCAAACGCCCGCCAGACACACTGTTTTTATTCCAACTGTCAAGCTTGTGTTGCGTTCTTAATTGCAAAATTCACAGATGACAGAAGATGTTCTACATTTGGGTATGAAAGCATTTTTCTACTCTTTTAAAAAAAAGAATAAAAAAAAAAAGTTAAGTTTCTCGGCTGCTTTCATATCTGAAGTTCTCGTTTATCCACATCAAATGCTGCCGTAGCGAAATAAAATTAATAAAGTAACTATCTATCCATCTATTTATCTATAATGCCTCAGATTCAAATGTTACTGGGCGAATTCAAGAAGGACCTTCATATAATTTGGACACAATATAACAGTTCAATTAAGCAATATGATAAAAAAAACCTGTACCTCCATGAATAGCACATTTATAATATCAATAAAAAAATAAGACTGACAAGCTTGAGGTGCTTTGCCCTGAACAGGCTTGCAGATTAGAAAACTATACAAGGAAAATGTGAAACAACTAAATTGGATAAACTGGATTTATTCTCTACTCAATTATTGCTTATAGGTGTCTTTTTTAGGAGACTAAGAGGTGAGAGAAGTGTGAATCAACGTGGGGGAGACAGACGGAGGGGAGGAGGAGAGCTCTCCGATGTCTGTAGGAGGATATTCAATTTGACTGAGCACACTTGGCTCCGTGGCCTTTCCAAAAAAAAAAAAAAAACACACACAAGCAAACAGGGTCAAAGTTCAGACCGAGCTTGCTTCTTCAAACGTGACACTTAACTCGCCGCAGATAAGAAGGTCGCGGTCTGTGTCACTCTCCGACTCGTCCAGCTCTTTAAGCGCGCCACATAATCACTGTGATTGATTGCAACACTTCCTCCCGAGCCCTCGCGCCCGTCCAAAAACAGGCCGAGGTTGTTTGCTGCGCGGCCAATAAACTGTCGAAGCTCTTATCATATGTTTTAGAATTAGTTAAATTTAAACCCCGCTATCCATCACCGCAAGAGATAACTTCATGTATACCGCTAATGTCTAAAATACAGACCCGACCAGAAGGAGTCATCGCAGAAATGTAATCTCTCAACGATTTCAACCGTGAAAGTAAAAAAAATGCAGTCTTTTTCTCCCTTGAGGTGAAACACTTCTTTCTCAACCATCTAACATCAACTCACTGAGCTCTTACGGGTAAACCGCTGAACTCGTCAGGTAGCGGGTCCCCTCCTGTGCCGTTTGTTACAAAAAGGTCGTGATGGAAGACGATATGCCAGTTATACCGCTTTGATAACATGATCCTCCGCTTTCAGAATCTGTAAAGCAACTGTTTGTTGTCCAGACTATGTCCAGTAGAACCTTCGTGAATATAACACAGAGACCGCCTGAGTATATCTTTAAAAACTTGAAAATAAATGGTGCGTTTTAGTGTATTTTCACCAAATGTAGAGTTCAGGTTGTCTAGTAGAAGACGTTCAGTTTCATCATGGGATCTTGGTTATAATGGCGATAACGCCTTTGAAATTTCTAGAAGACGATAAAAATATATATAGTTTTTCTTTTTTGCATCTCCATTTACTCTGAAATGGTAACAGGAATAGGTTTACCTGCAACTTGGTAAACGTTGCAGGTGTACGATGCTTCTGGAGGGACTTCACTAACAACGAAGTTGGTTGCGTTATATTTTTGGAGCCAAACCTTGAAACATTGGCTCTGCAGATAATGCAAGTAGCCGTAGAACGTGTTGGCGTAGCGAGCGTGAAATACCTCCAAACAGCTGCCATGTTTGTTGTCATCTCCCTCAGCTATGCGCTGCTGACGCATGACGTCGTACACGTACGTGTAATGAGATGCAAAGAACAAAAAGAGCTTCGCTGTAACCACGAAAAACCAGTCGAGGCAGACAAAAGGAATATGGACGGGGTGAGTCCCACAAAACATTTTTACTTGTAGAGTAACGTAGAATATTAAGGCCAGATTGATTATTCTGGTCAGCGATGGTGGCCTCTCTCTCTCTCTCTCTAGCAGGGTTAATGGGGTCAACGACCTCTGAGCTGCCCACTTGTCTCAGACAGAAACACATGTCAATCACGGCCCGGTCCCTGTCCATTTCATACCTGCTGCAGAAGGATCCTCCTCCTCCCATTGTTAATGGAGTCGTCCTGCTAATGATTTCTCATCAATAAAGGCCACCAGTGGGGACAGAGTCACCTAAAACCTCCAGGGTTCAAAGGGGAACTATGGAAATAGACTTATGATCAACTAACGCTGACCTGTTCATACGAGACAAACAGGATCAAGACTCATACACTCGCTGGTTCAGAGGCTATCAGAAAGACGACGCTCCAATTAACCCGACTCTACAGCCAGTGTTTTGTTTTTTTACTGCAACACTAATAGAATTAACTCACTGTAAATTGACATACTCACACACCACACGCAGCCAGATTAATCATCCCTTTAAAATACCATCATGCATTCCTGTTCATTTTGCAAGAAATGTCAGCTGATCACATTTAATGTTGGTTTAAACTAAATATAAACCGCACTGCGAGCAGGTTGGACTGGAGGTGAGCTGCAGGTCATGAAGATTTAAATCCTGAGCAAACAGAATTTCCATTGCCTTCAACTTGCTTCCTGAATTTAAAATACTTCTAAAATGAAACGGGATCAGGGGAGTTCTTTGAGTAAACAATCGAGATGCTCTCGAGAAGACGGTGTGATGAAATTACTGTCCGGGAACTTTCTTCTGGTGGAACGAGGTTACCACTAAAGTCACTTCTTAACTCAGCATTCACTATTTATGATATGAAACAAAATGACTATTTAAGATTACATTTATTGACTTAAGTAAATCCTCTTATGAATCTCATTAAACTCAGCAGGCTGTGCCCAAACAAAGACAATTTCCGCTCTCAAAGCAGACGGTAAATGGACCTCTGCTCTTCGCCGCATCCTTGTCGAACTTCACAACAAAGACCGTCGGGGAACATTTGATGTTTGTGTGTCCACTACTCAACAGTAATAGGAATTTTAAAAAGATAAATCACAGCTGAACTGGAGACCAAATAGTCACCGTTCCTGCACTGAGCTCACAGCGGCTTTATCGCTCTTTCAGGAGAAACATCAAAACACAACGCTCTCCATTTCTTCTGTCTATAACCTCTGCATCAGTTCCCCTCCCCCCTATTGCAGACTCTCTCTCTCTCTCTCTCTCTCTCACACACACACACACACTGACACACACACAAGCCCACCGCTCACTCATCCACGGTGAAATACCATTTCTCTGAGAGGAGCAGAGAGAGCGCCTCTCTTATCTTCTGCATTTCAGCTGTCTGCGCTAATTCAATAAACTTCAGAGGAACAAAATGAACACAGGAATAACGGAGAGGGAGGTGGTGGTGGTGGTGGTGGTGGTGGTGGGGGGATGCTCAAGGGAGCAGAGAAAGAAGCAAAGGTGGGAGAGAGAAACAAGCAAACAAGAAAACCCAACAGGAAAAAGAGGCAGAAGCACGAACAGACTGTAGATGCAGAATGATGGGAATTCACAGGAAAAATGAGCAGGATATTCAAAAATGATAATTAATTTTAAAAGGAACGCTGAATTATGGTCTCTTGTCTTAATGCCTCTTTCTCTCCCCCTTTACTCCATTTGTTTAGGCAGGGTGCGTCCTCCCCCCCCACCTCCCCCACCTCCCCCCCACACACACACACACACATAATGACCAAGTGCGGCACACAAAGCCTGCGTTGGAATATCAGCAGCGGAGAAACCTTCCGGCACTGCGCTGGGAAATAAATTGCTTCTGCTAATGCCCCTTTCATTACGACACAGCCTTTAATTGTGCTGCTGACAGTCCGCCTGGCTGCAGGGGTGATGGGAGGAGGGCTGAGGAGACGGGTACGACGTGGCCCCCGGGGGCCAAGCACCAACCAGGCAGACTGCTGGGAGGATAAACTAGTGGAGCAGTTTGGACAGACACCGCTCTCAGCAGAAAAGTACAGATTACAAAAAAAAAAAAACCAAACATGCCTGCTTCAGTTTGCGGCAACGTAAGGACATGTTTTGAAAGGAAGCAGTCAAACGGTTTATGAAGCTCTTTTCAGTATCCAGGATGCTCAAATGGATCTTTACATAAGCTAAGGACTCCAAAACAGGAAAAAGAAAATCATACTTTTAGAAGATGTTTACACACTAGGATTGGGCGTTGAACCTCAATGCTGTTTTGGTATTTATCAAAAATAACTGAAAACTGTTCGTAGGTATCTCAGCTAGCGACTAATGTACAGAGTCATAATCTTTTCAATGTATGCTATACAGTTACAAAAGGCTTCTCTGGACTACTTTATTTCAGCAAACAACATCTGAGGTTTGTTTTGTTGAATGAAAGAAAGGATTTGTAATAATAAAAAAGAGGCATGTTTATATACCTTAGACTAAGGTTTCCACACAGCCCTTACACTACAACGATCATTAGAAATGAAGGAAATGTGAATGTCGCCGTGGGTAACACAACACACAAATACCTGCATCATAACAGGTATTGACGGTAACAGGTCTCTGAACTAAAAACAAACAAAAATAAACAAGTGATTCAGTGTGAGTATAACACCTCCCAATGAAACCATTAAGTTGTTGCTTCTGTTAAAACAGAAGAACGACAACAATATGAAAAAAAAAAAAAAGAAACGCTCCGTCTTTCTTCTCACTGATTCACGGGATGAATCTAACGAGTCGTCTCCATTTCTGAGGGGAGAGTGGGATGCATTCGCCGATTTCTGAACGCCGCATGAGCAAAACAGAGTAATTACCGGGAAAGGCATGAATGGAGGACTTGTCACGTTGAGAAGTTGCAGGCTCGGGCAGCTTTGCCTCCATTTTATGTCAAGAGGGAAGTGACATCATCGGGAGATCGTGCCCCGCGATGCCAGGCTCCGCAGGCTGAGAGTCCAAAAATCTCGAAGACATCAAAAGAGCTTCAAATCTCAAAAACAGCAGACCTGTCCTATGTCAACTGTCACTTAACCCCCCCCACCCACCCCATCAACTACACCAGCAGCACCGTCCCGCCGGGCTCCAGCAGCAGGTCAGGGGTGGAGAGGGAACTTAATCAAGGGTTCTCCAGTTACAAAAGCCCCTCCACTCCTGCCGGCGAGCAGCGGCAGGCTGACAGAAATAAAAAGGCCACAAAATGGGACCGACTCTTTGTTCTCAGGAGACCTGAAGCCCGACTGCTGCTGCTGCTGCTGCTGCTGCTCCTCCTCCTCCTCCTCCTCCTCCTCCTCCTCCTCAAACTGCTCGGGATGAAAAATAGAACAAAAGTAAAAAAAAAAGAAAGAAAAGGAGGCTGCACTATTAAAAATCGGAAACTCTGGCTTTTTGATTAATAAATCATAGATTTCCGGACCACAAAGGCGTTTTCAATTATCCAAAAAGTTGCATTGTGGTTACAGTGTGGTCTGATAATCACACCGACAGCTTGGAGAAACAGACAGAAGTACCGGCACGGGAGGAGAATAATGTACCGCTGTGGATGAGGGCAGCAGTAAAGTGCATCTTAAAAAGAAATTTTTTTTTTTTTTTAAAATCAGTTGGCTGCATTTAGAATATTGTCAGAATCTGCTCACTGCTTTACCTCGCTGTCAGGCAGCTCTTTCCAAACGAGGAACCGGTGAATCCGAACTAAAATACTAAAAAAGTGTCACAGTAACACAAAGCAGACTATGGATAAGTACCTCGTACGACACCACTTCAAAACATCTGAACGATCCCCTTTCTGTTTCTTATTTCGATCAAAGAAACATTTAGAGTTATTATTTCTGCAAGTCGACCCACACAGTTCATCCATCTCATACACATCGGTGGAGCAGATTCTGGCCCCGGTTGTTTTTTGTTTTTTTTAAATCAATAGAGAAAAAAAAAAAAAAAAAAAAAAGAAATTTGGAAGAACAAGTGTTTCCATTACAAGTGACCGATCAGAACCATGTAACCAACACAAACCTCACACAAAGTATCTGTGGAAAATCAGAGCAACAAGCAACACGGAAGAAAAAGAAGAACAAAAGCATCCCCATCATCTGGAGACACTTCTTACTAGACGACCACAAACAAGAACAGACACTGGATGGACTTTAGCCTCAGGTTGTAGCCGCACCACGAGCTAATAAAATAACTGTACTGTAACAAGAAACTGCAAACGAAAAAGTATAAACAAACATTCGGGCTCAACAGTTATGTTTCTCAAAACCAAGACAAATATGCTACTTACAGTTCTGATGACAATATTTAAGAAGTAAAAAAAAAAAAAAAAAGGACTGGAAACACAACAACTGCTTCACTCCACAAAAAAAGAAATCAAAAACAACAAAACATGAAGCAAACACTGATCCACTTGAAAGGGAGGAACATTTAGTGTTTCTTTGTTTGTGTTTCCATCTCAGATCTATGAACGCCGGAGAAGAGAGAGAAACACTGTGACGCTTCTGATGTGTTCGACGGTAAGAATCAGACAACACAAGGGGGTTTTGAAATGCCCACGTATCTGTGTGAAAGTCACACATTTCTCCACAATTAAAAATTGCCAGTATTTCCATCTTCAAAGCGTTCCCTGCTGTTGAAGTAAACGAGGTCTAACCTCCGGAACGTGGTACGTGGAGGCACAGGGGTCCCTTCCTCCTTTGACAGTCCATTTTGTGTCGTGTCAGATGGGCAGTAAAGCCAATATCAAAACAACACAGGAGAGGAAATGTTTCATTATCATCTGTCAGGAGACTCAAGGCGCTGAGCGTCGTCCCTCCTTTCAAAAACAAACTCATAAATGGAGACGGGGAAAAAAAGATTTCTTTTAAATGAAAATGTTAATAACGCCATCAGCTGTGAAACCTGGGGCTGCTGCTCTCACTGTGCAGAAAACACATTGTGTAAAAATATCGAGTCTAAACAACTTCCTCGACTGCATGTACAGCATTGTTCCTCGACGCCGAGAATATCCTCAAGGAGTTCATTAATAAAAACTAGGACGGTGTCAAAATGAATGTGTGAAGGCCGTGATCTTCTGGAGCCGTTTCCTCACCCGCTTGTGTCAGAATAAATATCCACGTGTATGGATGCAGGCGGCGTCATTAAATGATTCATACTTACGAGCTCCTCAATTATTCAGAGGGCGGGAATAATTAACAAGGCATCTGGAGGAGAAGGAGTTTGTTAAATGTGGATTTTTTTTCTTTCAACATTTGTGAGGGGGGTTTAGAGAATTTCCATTTCCCAGCATTAAAATAAACGTATAGAGCGCAGGTGCCTTGAGTGAATTATGTTTTATAGATTGTAAATAGCTACATAGAAACAGGGAAAAGGATGCAGCATCTTTACTGGTTCTTCTGTACCTCAATACAGTTTTAAGCCTTTTCTAAATCAGGTAGCTTTGTGCAACGTTACCAGTTAACCCCCACCGGTGGAAAAAATAACCCAATCATGGGTTAAACTGACTAAAAGTCTGAGGTGTCCTGATAGAGAAAAAAAAAAGAAGAGACTTTACAACACATGTGTGTTTTGATATCCAAATATTTTCGTTTCGTCTCCTGCAAAACATTTTGGTTGTACATAAAAATGTAATCCACATGTTTACAGATATTGGGTCAATGCCATTCTTGAAATATTCTCCTTTAACTCCTCTTAAAATCAGGCACGTTTAAACAAAGTGTGACTTATTGTTTTATCAGAATTAAACCACAAGTCCCCTTTCGACCCTGAACTGATCTAAACATTAGCCAGAGCTGTCTGCGAGAACGAAGCCGGTGGCAAACGCACGCAGTCTGGGAAACTAACAAAGACACAATGGTCCGTATTCTCAAATGAGTCCAAGATGCTGCGACAGCTCTTAACTCAGCAGAGTCCCGTCTTAAGTGCTATTTGGAAAAGCTCCAAGCACGAGGAATGGACAACAACTTGGCCGACCGGTTTGCTCTCTCCTCGGCGACATCATGCTTCTTTTTTGTGATTTTAGGGTTTACCGATCACTGAAAAGAAAATCCGATACATATTTAGCGATGGAACTCCTGTATGGAAAGACGAGATAAATAGTGTCGTAGAAGCGGAACAAACTTCTCATCTCCGACACTGGCCGCACCGGAGGGAGTCGCTTTCTCCACTGACGCAGTTCTGTTGGCTTTGATGGTGCGCGCGCCCGGCGGGAATTAAATACATTAACACTCTAAAGGCGTTAATGGTGTAATGCAGTTAAGCCATCGAGTGAGAAACGCCAACACATCTGCGATCAAGATCAAGATCAACCACGAACAACATCATCATCATCATCATCATCATCTCTGCACAATCTGACGTGGTGCAAACGATTACCTCCATGTTATTTGGGGACCGTTTTCCCGCCTCCCTGCTTCATGCTGCCATTTTTTTTTCTCCTGTTTTTACTTCTACGGTACGTCCAGGTTCTCCCACACACTTTTAACAATATTTAATCTTGGCAGTTGTCTGAACGGCTAAGCTGCTCAATAACTTTTATCTTTACTAAGATTTGTGCTTAATCAAATCAGTCAATTCATAATAAATTGCCGGCAATTTCGATAATTGATTTATACGCATTTATCGAGGAAAGGTTTTCCTTTTCCAGCTTCTCAAGTTTGAGGATTTGCTGACTTGAAGACGTCACCTTGGGCTGTGAGAAATTATGATGGGCGCATTCTTAAGAGTAATTGATAATGAAAATACGAGCAGCAAACCTAACTAGGATTTCATTCTGAGGGGAAATTATTTTTCTGAAGCTTTGAGGAAATGGCCCCGAGGAAAATAAACGTTCAGCGCATTTAAGGTCAGCTGTGATTTGCCGCTAACTTTTTCCTGGAGTCCAATAATAGGAGATGCTTCAAGACTTCTTTGGTCCTTGAATTCAAGACTTTTCCAAACTATTTAAGGGCTCACACAACTTTTCAAACGCCCCCCCAGATCTCCAGTCTAGAGTCCTTTCAGTTCCTACTCAGTCAGTTTGTCTGTCTGCGTCCTGCAGTCTGGCCCAGATCCTGCTCAAATTGGATTTGAAGCCATTAGTGTCCCAACTCGAAGCATATGTTTCAAGTTGCTGAGCATTTCATTTCACGAGACGATGAAGAGGGGGCTGAGGAAAAGAAGAAAAAAAAGAAAACATAGACGGCGCAGAAAAATAAACCAGACACAAACAGGAATGGACCGAGTCCGTCGTTTACATACAGACAGAGAGGGAGACGTCCCGCGCTCCGAGGACAGCCCACTTTGACTTCAGGGTCACGTTCCTGAGCATTCGTTTGTCACCGAGTGTGTGTGTGTGTGTGTGTGTGTGTGTGTGTGTGTGTGTGTGTGTGTGTGTGTGTTTGTCAGTCTGAGTGTGTGCATGCTCTCCATGCATGTTTTCATATGCGGTTCAGAGAGCGCTACCTTCCACACCACACAAAAGGTGCTGCTGTACTCCATCACGGAAATCTAAATATTCTGACTCGGGAGGGAAGAAAACATTAGAGCAGGGATTGTATTTCAAATGGCGGGCAACCCCCTCACTCAAGCATGTATTTTTTCTCTCCCTCTTTCTCTCCCTCTCTCTTTGCTGTCAAGAGAACAACTTTATTTATGTCCAAATACTGTGGATGCAGTGAGCGAGATCCCCCAAGCAAGTCGGATCATTATCTCCCAAATCTAAACAAGCCTTTACTTTCCCAGAACAGAGCGCGTATTCTATAAGCACTTAAACATAGCGGGGGGATGGGCTTATAGGAGTGTGTGTGTGTGTGTGTGTGTGTGTGTGTGTGTGTGTGTGTGTGTGTTCCCGGGGTTCCCAGTCTGAGTTTAAGAATGGTAGAGTAAAACAGTGCTAGCTCTGTGGAAGCCAGGAAACAGCCTAATGTATTTATCCAAACACATATCTGCTGAG
The DNA here is from genome assembly GCA_016806645.1 of Ophiodon elongatus. Taxonomy (NCBI): domain Eukaryota; kingdom Metazoa; phylum Chordata; class Actinopteri; order Perciformes; family Hexagrammidae; genus Ophiodon; species Ophiodon elongatus. Next base: position 724,421 of record JACSYO010000503.1, on the reverse strand, counting down.
AGGCCCCGCGGCTTCAACACATCCCCTTCCTACAGAGGCTTCACCTCCCAAAAACTGGAAGAAACAGCAGAGCTGCACAATATGAACCCAAAAAAAAAAAAAACGGATTATACCGATTAGTTAGATAAACTTTTTGATTATTTCTTCCAAGTTTGAGGAATTCAAAGTGCATTTCTGCACCTTGAACACATCGCCGCTGTGTCATTTTTCCATCGCTGCGCTTCTCAGAGATGCAGAAGCTGGAAGATCTTGTTTTCTGCTGTCTGACTAATAAACAGCTGTTTCTTTTACAGTATCGTCCACAATCTGCTTGACGTCGTTTCGAATAAAACTAAGCTGTTTCCGGTTGGCCGATAAAAAAAAAAAAAAAAAACGTAAGCATTTTCAGGATTTTCTTCTTAAACATTAGGCAGAACTGTTTCTTCCCTCCTGCTTGGCTTGTTTCTCTATTTTCCTACAAAGAGGCCTTTTTTATGCAAGGTTTCTCTGATGCTTTTCCAACTGAACAACGCCTAAGGTCAAACAGTGCAACACTGCAGAATAAAAGTCTGAGATGAACCACACCAAGCCTTACAACACAATCTGTCAATCCTAAATAACAAATCTAAAAATAAGCAGTGAAATCTCAGCAAAAATGGAACCTTGCAGGGGTAATTCATGTTTCAGAGCCGCGAAAACAGTGTTTGTATTATTTATTATTTGCCTTTTTGAAAAGGAAAAAAAAAGAAAAACTGAGGGAGCCTCTTCAAACATCAAACTAGAATTTATTCAGGTGAATCCTCTGCTGTCTGCCGTGTGTTGACCTTGATTCATTTTGAAGCATTTGGCCTGATTTACTGTCGTCTTTGTCAACCGTTAAGATGGACTGACGTAACACAAACTGCTGGGTGACCTCGTCTCCTTCTGCACATTGGAGGCACCGCGGCTCACCGCTGAGGAATCCCAAAACAACACAATGGCACAATAACGTGAACCCTGCCAACGCCGGCGGGAGGAAGGTAAGAGTCCCAATTCAGCCGTTTACGCCGTTGCATAATTTGACCTTCTCCCCCAAAATAATCCTGTTTACATGAACATGATTATTCGGACAGAATTGTGGGAATCTGAGTGTTTCAGGTAAACAAATCAAAAATAAAACTTATTTGCCAGATGTTGCTGCGGCCCAACGTGAGGGAGAGCGGCTGGTTTGCTTTTCAGCTCGTCGGTTTCCACAGATTTGACACTGCTGTACAAATCTTGCTCTCGCTCCAATCTATCTGACGGTTGTCTAAAAATGTCTCCTTTATCATATATATATATATATATATATATATATATATATATATATATATATATATATATATATATATATATATATATATATATATATATATATATATATATATATATATATATATATATATATGAATTGGTTTGACTGGATGCAGACGCCACTTCACTTCCACCTCAACGTAAAACGATGACCCGAGCACACGGACAGGATGAAGGGCAGATAAAGTGAAAGGAGGACTTTACAGCGTCTCTTATCTGATGGCCTTTAATGTCAATTAACATGAGAACTCCATTACTTTAATTCAAGTCCGATCAGAGATTGTCATGATTATGCAACGAGAGCTGCAGAAGCCATACTAACAATTTTCCTTTTAGAGTTAGCGGTTATGGGGAAAAATAAATGTTTTTTTTACAAACTGCCGCTAATTTCAGGATCTCCAAAGCAACTCAAAAGAGTTTTAAACTTGTGGTAAAGAAATGCTTCTTTCCCAGTCAAGCGTTAGTCCGTCCTTTTTAACCTGCCTTGACAATCTGTGGCCGGGGTTTTTCCTTCATAGACGATTACGAGGCGGCCCGCCTTCGTCAAGTTTCATCCTGCCTCAAGCTCTAAACACCACAGCGAAAAGACAATTCAGTGAAGAAAACAAAACAGTCCACGATCAGTAACGAACATACCTGCCTTATAGTTGTATATCGCTAGTTGCCGTTTATGAACATGCGTGCCTGAACGCCGTCTTACGACGCCAGTGTGCGTCCGTTTACACCGGTGAAATGTAAGGAAATGAAATGTATTTTTTTTTTATAGTTTGATCAACTATTTTTCCACTGTATCTAAAACAGAAGTGCAAACAGACAACTGCAGAACATGATCAATGCAAACAAATTAAATTAGGAAGTAAACTGATCAAAATAAATTATATAAAAAAGGAAAGGCTGCCACATAAAAGTATGTGAGAGGGGATTATTTAACATGCAGGAGGAGCTCTGCCTTTGTTTAAATAATATTTTGCTAATAGAATGAAATTGTTTGACAAGATAATTAGTATAATAGTATTCGTGGTCATATGGTCTCGGTCTCAAACATAGCTTTACCGTGGCACGTGATATTCTACTTCAGTAGACTTGAGAACGAAATGTTATTGGGACCACAACAGAAAACTGCTGATGAAGGACTGAATATCCAAGGACTCCCATTTTTAATAAGATACACATGATACGTGAATTCCTGAAATATATTGCATGTAAAAAGTGTTTGCTTGAGCCAGTTGAAGGCACGCTACATGATCAAGATGCCACCAGGAAAAAACCTAGTGGAGTTTCACCTTTAAAGGACAAAGTGAAAATAATCTTTGTGTTTTTACCCTCAACAATATAATTATATGTCAGGATGCGGTTGTGTTGTTTTTACATATTTACACAACAGTCGAATCTGACTATAACAAAGACATTAGTGCGTGGTGTTATCATGGGCTCTATTTTCTCACATTAAAGCCTGTTCGGTGTGGGACTTCCCCAAACTGAAATTAACGTCATGTGTGAAAAATTCACCACCAACATGTTAAAAAGTATTTTGCCAAAGCTAATTTCATCGATCGTTATTTGTGTCAGTTATAATATAGAAAATGCCGAAGAGAAAGAGCAACAGGAATGTGTGTCGGCTTTTCTCCTCCCTCCAAAAAACTAATCTTACATCTAAAAACAGCCAAATCACGCCAAAGCTACCCAACCAAGAATAAAGTTCAAGAAAAAGGAGCAAAATGAAATGAAACGACACACAAATCCACTGTGAAAACAGCAGACAGGCAGCTCTCCCCTTCAAAACACTTCCTGTCCCTGCTGCAGCTCTCAGTGAAGATACAATATCTCAAGCACACTGTGCATAAAACCACAACCAAGAATCGCTCACAAATCTTGTTTAAAATCTACTGTAACTGGGAGAAGACGCAAAGCATGCAAACATGCAGCTGTGCGTTCGGCTAATATCTGTCCACAGATATAAAAAAACACTCGGCGCTCTGGCGATGTGTGTGTGCGTGGCGAGGGCTGCCGGGTCACAGCACTCTGACCCACTAATGAGAGGCAGAGCGTAACCACATCAGACAAGAGCCACGCTAAGCAACTGGTCTGATAAATAAAATAAAAAGAGCGCCCTAATGCGGACAAAGCGTTCATGCACCACGATGACAACATGGCACAAGTGATCACACTCTCACAGGAAACAGCGGTGAGCCTTCTGCGAACGCAGAACGGGGAGGAAAAGAAAGTCGAAAAAGCTTTTACTCAAATCTGCGTGAACCACGGAAAGCAATTAGTTTTCAGTGTTGCATGTTTTTAAAATGCAACTTCTGTGTTCACCTGCCACACTCCTAGGACCAGTAATATCTAATGGCCTCAAAAGTTGCACAGCACAGTTTGAGCAGTTTTTTTTCAGTCTGTCTGTTCTCGAAGTTTGTCCTCCACGGCCACCGTACACTCTCTGAGCTTGAGCCAATTAAATGAGAGTATAAACAAAGACTCTGCATCAAACAGGCGCCTGATTGGCTTCCTGTCGCCCCTCAAGAATATCTAAATATCTGCAGTCTGGATTATTACGTCTTCTGAAATTTGTTGAACACATCAAACAAAACCAGCCTCAAACCACCAAAACATAAAATGGGAAATTAAATAAATGAATGAAGAAAACATTTTAAAAAGCCCCGAATGAGTGTATGAATAAAAGTTACATTTGTCCATTTAAGATTGTAAACAAGCAGGATGAAAAAAGTATAAATGATGAATGATTAATTCTGATTTTAGTTCCCATAGCAGGTGGTCCACAGTGTGTGTGTGTGTGTCACTTACATGTGGACATGTGGAGGTTGGAAGCGGCTCTGGTTGATGTTGTAGTGTGTGAAGGCCTGCGTGGGGTTGGAGCTGTACTCGTCCACCGTGATGGTCACTTTGCCATGAGCCATCCTTCCGCCGTTTGGACATGAGACGCCGTTCGTTCACCGGGATTCAGCAGCGAGCCGTGTAGCGGTCATCCTTCAGAGCCGCTCAAGAAGCCCAGGAAGTCTCCCAGCAGCAGCAGCAGCAGCAGCAGCAGCAGCAGCGGCAGCGACCCGGCCGACCGACTCGACCACGACACACTGCAGTCTGCACCGACAGGAGACACACACACACAGCTGCTTCAAACAGGAACACAAGGCACGCACACACACACACACACACACACACACACAGACACAGACACAGACACTTCTGAATACACTGGTAGAAAGGTCTTTCACATGAGAAGAAAGTAGAAAAACCTCTGTGACTAAATAAACACGTTTTTGCTGTTCAGAAAATAATATGCACCAGCAAAAAAAAAAAACAGGTGGCTTGAGGAGCTGAATTGACTCTGAGCACACATGAAGTAAGGAGGTGATTGTTTTCTAATCATTTCCATTTTTTGGTCTGTCACAATTTGATTTTGGGGGAAAAAAAACAATACTTATAAAACCCTAATTAGAAAAAAAAATTCAGTGGGGCAAAATAAATACAATAAGCAGAGGTATTCTAGCTTTTCAAACAATACGGCATTTTGTTAAGTGAATAGAAATTCTTTCAAAACTGAAACGCTGGACCGTTAAGGGAGACAATTTACAATCTAGAAGACACGTTTTTTAATTGCTGCTCTTCTGCTCATAACACAGCTGGTTTTAATGCAAACTAATATAATCAAATCTGAAAAAATGACTGCAGGCATGGCCTCTGAGGCATTAGCCTGTTGAAATTAAACCAAGCAAATGATCAAATATGCCTCCAGTAGAAACAAGGATTTTCTTTCCACAATGCACGACATGAACACACAGAGCAGGTTTGATAACAAACTCAGAAACGTGCAAAAATAAAACAAACTATTCTTATTCCAGGCCCAATTCTGAAAAGACCCATGAACAATTAATCTGCAATCTGAACAGCTCTGATAGCTTTGCAAAAACCTTGCAACAAAGACTAAAACTAGGTAAAAACACACTTAAATTCTGGAGGGAAAAGCAGCTAAAAAGCTGCACAACAAGTGTGTGTGTTGCTGTTGTTTTTTTTTTTTTGCATCTTCAGAGCTCACTCACCGGGCTTCTCTGTGTGCGTCTCCTTGCAAACCCCTGAGCTTCCCTCCTGCCTGACCTCCCTGACTGATAGTGAAGTGGCCACTGTGGGCTTTTTATACCAGACCTCCTGATGCAGCCACAAGCATTTGAAGAAGGAAGAAAAGAAAATTCAACTTGTCTTTTTTTTTGGAGGGTAACCAGCAGCTCATTTGATGGTTAAATCCTGTGGCGAATAAAAAAAAAAAAAAAAAGAGACTCCAGTTGTTGAATATCTTAAAGCAAACAACCTCCCAATTGAAACTATAAAGAAAACGGTCCTATTTTCACAGAAGCATTGATTTATGTTTTCTGGGTCAGCTGGATGCTACTTCCTATGATATATGCTATGAATTTAAGTCAGAAAGATTCATGCCAGCCTAGAAAACAAAAAGGAGGGTAAACTCAAATCCTGCAGATAGCATTAAAAAAAAAAACTCCCAACTCCCATTTAATCCCAAGAAACAAGTTGGCAGATCTTCCCTGGCCTTTTAAAGAAAATTATATTAAAAAATCACTTCAATTAAAAGCTGCCCTGTCAGATGCCTTGAACACACTTCCTTCCCCTCAGCAATCACTTCTCTCAAGACAAAACCTAAAACCTTAAGTACTCCTGCTGCTCGGAAAATTTGCTCTTTGTGTGTGTGCAAATGCAGCATGCTCCACGGTCTCCTCGCCGTGTGCGCGCGTGCGTGTATGCGTGTGTCTGTCTGTTTCTACCTTGTGGCTACAGTAGCAGCAACTAGCTCTGTAGCTTAGCTTGCTAAACCTGCACTGGCACTAGATTTATTTTTTTAATTTTTTTTTATTATGCAGGCTGTAGCTTCGCACTGCTCTGCTTTTCTATAACAGCGGTGCACACACACACACACACACACACACACAGTCAGTCCTGTGCCTTTGAATACACACAGCCCCCCCTCCAGCTACTACACACCAAATAGCTAACTTCACTGGTAGAAAGCACAGAGGGTAAAAAGGCGAATAAATTGACCCTTACTGATACCATGCATGTGTGTATATACATATATAAAAATATATATAAATATATACACAAATGCACGCACACGAGGTGAGCTATGCGCCTCTTGTTGTTGCAGAAATGTACACAAAAAGCAAAAAGGAGGTCCGTGCAATCCTGAACTCTGCTCCTGGAATAATACAAAACCACCCAAAGGTTGTCAGTGTCACGGCCCCGCCGCGCTAACCTCTCGCTCGTCCTCGTAAATGACAAGCCACCTTTCAACCGACGGCTTTGTGTCAGGAATTTCTTTCTTTTTTCCTCCCCGTCTCCCCCTTTCTCTCTCTCCCTTTCTCTCCCCTTCCCTCCCTCCTCGGTTCTCAAAGCAAAGCGGAAAGGTTGCTCTACCTTCGTCGTGTAGGTTTTTTTTTTTTTTGTGCGGTTTTTTTTTTTTCTTTTTTTTTTTTTTTTTTTTTTTTGGAGCTGGCCGGAGAAAGAGTGTCGGGTCGGGGTCGCCCTCTACGCGGCGGCGGCGGAGGCGGAGGCGGCAGCGGCGGAGGGACGCGGGTCCATGCGGCGGCGGTCAGCAGCAGGAGAGCGGGTCGGTTCGTGCGCGGCCGTCCGGGGGTTGCGGCAGTCTGGGCGGATAGGGCAGAACCTTCGACCCGGCGGGACCTCGGCTGGCTCCTGTGGAAAGAAACCAGACAAGAAAGCGAAGGGGGAGAGATAGAGCCGGGGAGGAGGGCGAGAGACACTGACAGACAACAGGGAGAGAGAGAGAGAGAGAGGTAGGGAGAGAGAGAGAGAGAGAGAGAGAGCAGCCTCGGTGTGACGGAGGGGGAGCCGGAGTGCAGTGAGTCGGAGCTGCCACTGGGGTCAGAGAGCAGAGAGAGCAGGAGCGAGCACAACCCCCCGCCACCTCCCGTGCGCGCGCGCCCTCGCCGGCGGGCTCGCGCGCGGCGAGGCGCGGGAGGGGAGGAGAGGCGGGCGGTCGCGCAGTCCCGCTCTACCGCCGTGCTGCATTCACGTGCTGTCGGAAATGACATTGCTACTAAGTTGCACTTAAAAGACAGCAGCGATTTGCGACTAAATTAAGGCAGATTTTTTGTTTAATGAAACCAAAATGCTTATTTACACATTTATTACATAAACAAAGTGTATGTAATTGCCCCAGTTTCTAATAATACACTTTCAGAGTAGAAAGTAGGGCAATTATTATATACATTGATAAGCTAACTTCTTTATGAAGGGTTTATAAATAAATAACATCATGTAATGCTTTAATTAGTTTTATTAATTGTTTTTTTGTTGTTGTTGTTGTCCTAACCTTAAGTTGTCTGGAATACATGTTTGTTTGAAAACAAAAGTTTTTTGGCTTTATAAATGGTTAATAAATGCATTTTTGAAGGTGATGCCCGTTACTCAAAATACATTTTTGTTAATGAAGCCAATAATTATGAAATTATGTACTATGTACTATGGACTTGTCACATGTTTTTTTCTTTCAATTAATTAATGGTTTACTTACTAATTAATAACATAGATGTTTTATGGTTTTATAAAAGCCAAATGAAGGATGACTAATACACATTTGCTGCAGGAGGATGAGACATACAACCTGGTAATTAAAGGCTCTCTTATTAGTGTCTTATTACGGATCTATAAAGCATTTGTTAGTGGTTTATTAGCCATTGAGTGTCATATTAAAAAAAAGTGGTGCCAACTCTTATTTGCACTTTCTGTTTGTATAAAAATTAGGTGCGTTTTAATTTGTTGTTCTCAAATCAGGTTACAAACCCTAAACAAGCCCTTCAACATCCACACCCCTGATTACTTTAATCATGCTGGAGACACCGAGAATAGAAACATCCTAAATTGTCTGTTTGCCCTCGATGTCTTTCATCTTTGTGTGTCTTCTGTTGGCCGTAAGAAAGGTTTTATTATGGTATGTTTACTTCAGGCTGTGAGGCTTCATGACATGGCATAATAAGAAGGTTATTGATCTTCTCCCATGAAATCTTATGCAGTATTCAATATTGTGGTTGCTGCACCTTGAACTCGACATACACTGCCTCATTTATAAACCAACACACATGCTGAAACTAATCGATTGTCTTGGTCATGATGGACACTAATGGCGAGATCCGGATACAATAGATGCATTTTTAAATTGGACTTATTGAAATAATCGGGGCATCTGAACGCAACAGACTTACTCTTTATTTGAGCTTGAACTAAGACAGGTTTCCATACTGAAAACACTGTATATTAATTCTGTACAATTGTTGACCTGAAATATTTCTTCATAAGATCAGTCATGTGGGAAAACATTGCCAGAGTGTAGAAGGTGTTGTCAAATCTATGATTAGAAGACAACACGGCCCCTTTGGGTTCACAAGTAAACAATACTAATGAGTACCTGTGGGAGTCCTTCACGCAACCTGAAATGGGGCAGCACAGTTTCCAAACTGGGAAAAAGCTGCAACTAGGGTGTAAAAACCTCCTGATCATAAGGGGTTAACTCCTTGATTGTCAATTCACTAAATTATACAGGAAGTCTGGGAGAAAGTTGGTCTTGATTTTGTCTCGCATGTGTTGAAATGTAGTGTATTTGCTGAATGAACAAACCAAACTTCAATAACAACAGCGGTTCAATTCAAAATGAGGTTTGCTGTCTTCAAAGTACAAAGGAACTTGTTACACTAAGCATAAAGGGTTGCTTGCTAGTTTTCCGACCTTTTGACCTTATTGACTTGAGATTTGTTGTTGTGGCAACCTCAGTGTACTATTGAGGTTGCATTTTAGAAAGCCAGCAAGCAGCCTTACCTTTATCCATGATTATGATGGTAATATCAGTCTGTTGGTAGCTTCTCACACTGAAATATCTTAACAGCAACGTGATGGATGTCACGACCTGTTGTACAGAAAGTAATTGTCCCCCGAGGATGAAGCCTGCAGGCTTTGATGCTTCCTTTCTCTCTTGCTCCATTGACATTTTGAGGTTTAGTTAAATGTCTTGACATCTTTTGGATGAACTGCTAAGAATTTTCTCAGATGATGAATCCCAATGACTTTGGTGAAATATCTCAAAAATCTACTCGATGGATTGAGACAAATTTTGTTACAGACATTCATGTTTCCTAAAGAATGAATCACAATTACTTTATTGATCCCCTGACTTTCCCTGCATGAGCTTCACAAAGTGAAATGTCTCGCCAACTGTTGGATTGGATTATTATCCAATCTGGTGCAGACGCTCACTGTCTTTGTGAACTTTGGTGACGCCCTGACTTCTCATTTAGCTCCATCATCCGGTTAAAATGTGTCCAGTACTTTGGTTTACTTATAGAACAGTTAACGCTGTGTCTCATTTCAACTGTCAAGCGAAATTTTAAGCTAACTTTTGAAAAGTCTAAAAAAATAAATGCAAATTAGGGGAGTTTCCTTCAACTGGTTTAGACAAGGCTACACAAAGGCTATGCATGGCTGTAATCCACGTAGAAGGTTGCAAGCTGGAAATAGCCACGGCCATCTAACCCGTCTACAAGAGAAAAACTGGAGAGACTTCTTCAGGAATTAGTTTTAATTGTTCTTTGGCATCAGCTAAAATTGGTCTTGTCTCATGCTGTCTGGAGACAAAGACAAGCATTCGCACATTATGGGCATGTCCGAGACCGCCGATAGCGACAGAAGAAACAGCTGATCAGTCACGTGAGTTTAATGTTCGCAGTCAGAATTTATGCGGCAAAGTCGTTCCCTTATCCCATTTAGCGCATCATCTCTTTTTTCGAGAAAAGGCAAAAATCATCTCAAGTGAACATAAAAACATTGTTGCACAGTTCAGGAAGTTTTATCGAATTTTGCTGTTTCCTCACAGGTTTTCTAATAATAAGTTAATTCTATGATGGTAGCGCTATCATGCATTGTGTCCAGCTCTCATACGTAAACTCTCTGTAACTAAACTTGGGATGGACGGGCAGACGGACGGATGGATGGATGGATGGACGGATGGACGGATGGATGGATGGATGGAGCCCTGCAGCCCTGCAAGTGGAGTACAGTTCTCAGCACATTAGCTTCCACTATCTTTGTAAAGGAAGAAACCGCTTTAAGAAACATTAAAGTGCCAAAAAATTGGATAACTGTCTATCTTTGGTCTGCACTACTTTATTGGAATGATTCCAGGTGAGATAACTCACTGGACAAATCCATTTAATCGTGGATTAAACTGACTACAGACAAACTTTGAATAATGGATGATGATTTAAATGCTGATTTTCTTTTTTTCCTTTGAAGAGCAACCATGGTATAAGTGTGATAATAGACTCCTACCCCTGATATAGAAAATAACTCTTTTTCTCATAAGGAGCTCTTCATCTGTTCGTTTGTTATTTTCTTCTTATCAGGACACTTAAGTTATAAATTATCATTTCTAATCTGTAAAAAGAAAATCGACCAATATAATCGTTTATTAGTTCAATTGTTATTTGACTCCACTAGGATGTAAAACCTTTTTTACTGAATATTACTTCATGCAATCTTTTATTATAAAATTCCTCAAAATTGCCACAGGGAGTTTTGGAGTTAAACTTACTACATACAATATAACTGGAATAAAATAATAACACAACACTGGTGCTTTGCATAGTATAGGAGCTTTGTTCAGAAGACTCTGAACCACAACATCTATGCCCCATTCTCAATATCTAAAGTTTGATAAAACAGTTTATTTTTTCCAATCTTATCATAGCACTATTATTGTTAGTATCAAAGATTTAGAAAAGACAATTTTATTCCAATAAATCATTTTCATTTCGCTGTATTTTTCTGCTGAAGGAAGATGAATGATAATATTGAATTGCTGCCCATCACTGAGTTCAGCAACCATTCAAATCAGTCAGGGGGGTCAAAAAGAATTAATTTGTCAGTACCAAGGCTATACCATTTTAATATACTGATGGGATTTCTGATGAGAAAAGGCTGCGTGGGACGGTCCATAATGGACTCATCTGAGCGGCTCTGCCACATTTACATGTCTGCCAATTGAGGCAGAGCCGGCTTTTTTCTAATTTTACTGACATGCTTCAATTTCCCAGGGCCATCAGCACGCTCCCCACTGCCACAACAGCTCTGCGAGTCATTTCCATTTGACTTTTCTCTTATCTGCACACAGACAAAAAAAAAAAAGCATTTTCCATATACTAGCCGGCGGGTGTTAATGTGAAAGCAGGGTTTGAATTTTATGTGGAGAGGCCATATTTAAACATTTGACCAGCGTTTGTTCTCCTGGCTGCATATAGAAAACTGATGATAGATAGGAGACCAAATGTCACAGAAGAAATGGCTTTTGCCATGAATGTTTTATTCAGCCCCCGCGTCGCGGCGATCACATTTATACAATAGAGAATGTAAATGTTATGCAGAGCGTTAAAAAAAAAAAAAAAAAACACTATATATTTTATGACCTTCTATAAAAGAGGGTAAAATGACTTTCCATCCAAATAAGGCAGGAATGAAACACATATTTAATGGGAGTGGGAAATAGGAGTGTGAGCTTTTTCAGGAGGCAGAGGGTGATATTCACTTAACCTGCCGGCTGAGGAGGTTCAACGGCTCTAACCTGCACAGATTTATGCCTGTCTGTGGCAGTGCCTGTCTTCCCTAGTTGCCATGTGGATAAATAAAATGGAGGCCTGTCTGTCTGAGAGGCCCATGCACACACAGACAGGACGTTTTTTTTTTTTTTTTTTAAATGTTAATGTCATTCAGATTTATGGGAGGCAGATAGATGGTTGCTGAGGGAATGGCAGGCTAGATAGAGTTTATTTATATATATATTTGTGTCATTGAAATGCATACAGACAAAAATGTTTGCCCCTGAGCATCAGCAGCACTCTGAAGACTGAGCTGCCTCCGGCACCATGCAGGCGTGTGTTTACAAATGAACAGAAAATTGAAAACAATCTCAAGATTCAAGGATTTTTCTGCTTCTTCTTTTTTTTACTTTTTTTAAGCCCGGTTGTTATCGGCTAGAAGGGGAAATAAAACCACACAAACTAAAGCAATATACAAGTTAATTTTATTAACACACAAAGTGCTTTTGCCCAGTGGAGCTTGAAGAGAAGAGCTAGAGCAGGAGAGTAGAAAGGCGAAGAGAGAGCACGCTGGCATGAAAGCCAAGTGTATTAATTCTCCTCCCATTCTCCTGCTGTGTTGTGATAGACTGAGTAATATGCAGGCTCACTTTCTATGCCAAAGGGTAGGCGAAGGCTCACAGGAGAGGACTCTCTGAGTCAGTCTCTCTTTGCCCTGCCTGCTCTCTGCCGCTTTCTTTACAGCCCTTTAAACAGCAGCAATGTAAAACTGTAAAAAAATAAAACAATCATTAAATTTTTGCCTTGAGATTGAGATTTACCCGCAACCATTCAACAATTCTTCCAATTTCTTCTTCTTCTCTCTCTCTCTCTCTCTCTCTCTCTCTCTCTCTCGCTCTCTCTCTCTCTCTGCATGTGTGTGAAACGGTCGATACAGTATAAATTAGGAGAACACTGAGCCACGCTGGCTTCCACGTGGAGTGACTGTGTATTAAATCACGTTAATTGATTAGCTGAAGTTCAGAAGAGGACAACACTGTTTTGCACTCGGCCCTCTGCTCTCGTTTCAGGTGACGACCTGAACACCTACACTCGCAATTAATCCACTGATTGCTGTGGTAACTCTCTCCATCCTCTGCTGGGGTTTGCCGAGAACCCCCATGTGCAATGCCACGACCTAAATGTATGCACTACATAAGCTGTATCCTATTGCCATACTACACACATGGTTTTAATATGTATACACTAAGAGTTGCAGACTAAATTTATGTGTTTTTTTATGGCCGCTGGTTTCCAAAAGTGCAATGCAAGAAAATACATAAAATAAAAATTGCGGACCATGATTGGGCAGCTCAAGTAAGATATCAGAAAAAAAGTAAAAAGAAAAAGTATTAGTATTAGAAAGAAGAAGAAAAAACAATTGGCTTTATTTTTGTTTCCTTTAATGATAATAATAAAGTGGTTGATTGTTCGTTGACACACATCTTGATTAAAGGACCAGTTTGTAGGATTTAGTGACATCTAGTGGTGAGATTGCAACCAACTGAACACCCCTCCACTCACCCCTCCTTTTCCAAGCTTGCCGGAGAACCTACAGTGGGCTTCATGTAACATAAAAAAAAAAGAAGAAAGCCCCTCTCTAGAGCCAGTGTGTAGTTTGTCCGTACTTCTGTAGAAACATGGCGGTGCAACATGGCGGACTCCGTAGAAGAGGACCTGCTCCCTGTGTAGATATGGAGGGCTCATTCTAAGGCAACGAAAACACAACGATTCTCAGATCTAGTCAAAGTCAGCCTACTTTCACCTCAAGGGCATATCAAGGATTAAAGGACGTATGTCTCAGCAGGTTTTATCTGCATTTATCTTCAGTAGGCTCCACTACTGTTACGGTGCCTTGACAGACAGCTGCAGCTGACTGAGAACGCTATAGTCCTCACCATGGAGGTGGATCCCATCACTCCAGTTCTCAGGTCTTTACACCGGCTTCCTGTCTGTCAAAGAATTTATTTTAAACTACTTCTGCTGGTTTATAAAGCACTAAATGGTTTAGTGCCAAAATATGTTTCTGATCTTCTGCTCCATTATGAACCATGCAGAACTCTCAGGTCTGCTTTTTGTCACCAGAGTCAAACGTGAACATGCACGTTCAGTTTTCATGCACTATACATCTGGAACAAACTCCCAGAAAACTCTGACTCCTTTTAAATCAAGGCTGAAGACTTTTCTGTTTTCCGCTGCCTCCTATTAAATCAAATATTTATTCATTTCTTACACTGCACTGTAACTTTTATTGCTGTCTTACTCTATTTTAGTGAGTATATGGAATTGGGACACAGCTACGTACTTAATTTCTACAGCAGAAAGTACAGTTTAGAGGAACTTGTTAAATTCATATTATATTGTGTACACATCCAACCTAACTGGGGTGATGGTGCAAAACAAATTCAACAACTTGCCTGCACTGCATTTATAAATGTCCATAATATTCAGACGGCTATATTTCAACAGTCACTCAATGTACACACTATTTCTTCCTTGTTTTAAAATAACTATACAGCTTATTCAGGTTCTTGATTGCACATATAAAAAATAGCAGAAACTGGTTACACTTGGACAGATTTACTCATAAAAAGATAGAGAAAGATCTCTGTTTTTTTTTATTCTTAAACTGTATACTAGTGAGAGGTGTTTCCAATGTCTAAATAAGGAAAACGAAATAATAAAAATGCCTTTAAATTATATACTGACTTTCAAACTAGGGCACTGTATGTGTGTGTGTGCTTGGTTCACCATTGCGCTTGTTTCTTATTGTCAGGCAGGGAGGAAGAGGAGGAAGAGGAGAGGAAAACAACTGGATCAGCAGGTCAGCTGGTCAGACATTAAAGGTTGAACTTCTAAACACGAGAGACTCCACCAGAAAACAGAGCGACAGAATAAGAGCAAAGGCGTTGGATAAAAGACAATGAACCCAACAAGAGCAGAGAGACAGCGGAGACACTCAGAGAAAAGGCAAAAAAGAATGTGAAAAACCCTGATACGCTGTTCAATCAGAGTGTAGGCATGCACTGTGCTGTGCATTTCACTTTGTTCCGTTTCATGGGCCTCCATTTTGCTGTTTTTCCAGAGATGAATGTATCGCGGCCTTGAGATGGCTGAAGATCGTTGTCTTGTCTTGAGTGTGGATGTATGAGAGCTGTGCTGTGCCTGAAATCACTCCCATGGTTACTCATTCACTACTTTCTATGTATGAAACACTCAATACTTTGCTTTACAGTTTCGCACATGTGCACCTATAAATCGACACTAACTGAGGCAGCGACAAATAACTGTAATTTTCACATCCAACAAAGGGGAAGTATTGCAGGGTTTTTGAGTGAGAAGTAACGCGCATGCTATGGAGACTGCTTTTTTTTTTTATTTCAGTGTGAGAATGTCTGAAGGTTATGTACGGTACATACGTGTACACAAAGAAGTGACAAATGAAACAGAGGCAAGTAAATCTAGTGCAGTACGGCGAATAAAAAGTGATTTCATCCACTACAACATTCATCCAAAGCCTTAATTCAGAAAAGTCTCATTGAGAACAATGTGTTTTTTGTCGAGAACGCCATGTTCACACTCACACACGTTCATCAAATACCGACACTTTGTCACATCCCTCGACATCTGATACCGACATCATCGGTCCTTCCGAGAAAAATTGTGCTCAGAAGCAATATTTCCTCAGAAAAGTAGTTCCAATTAACACCACACGTTCATCTGTGGCTTCTACAGGATAAAAAGCCATTATCTGAATTCGATACGGCTACTTGGAAGAAAGTGGTTAAACTGAACATACATATGTACAACAAGTATATCATAATACATAATATATAATAAGTGTATATAAGTAGTAGCAGTGGGCTGCGAAGCACCCAGGGAGCAACTTGGGGTTCTCGCTCAAGGACACTTTGACATGTGGACAGCATAGGAGACGTGAAATGTAAATGTAATGAAATGAAATGTGATGTAATGAAACGTAATTTGGCGACACAGTTTAAAGACTGAAAAAAACCCACTCAGGACGGGAAAGGAGGGGGACAAACAAACACGGGAGGCCGCTGTTCGTGACCCGCGTGAAAACAACGTGTTGTTGACTTTGTGGACACAACGTCAAGTTTCACTTTCACCTTAAGATTAGCGTCCGCTAAGGCCTCCGCTCACGGGGATCCAGTTAATAAATAAACTAAACTTCACAGATATAGTCGTTTTAACCCCCAACCATCATATTTTCCTAAATCTAACTAAGTGTTTTTGTTTGAATTCACAACGTTAGCCTTGTGTTTCAGACCGCCGTGGAGCGTCATAGTTTGACAAGCTGGGCGAGTAGGTTGGCTGTGTCTGGCTCCCTTCATACACCTACGGTTTTCAGGAGAGCATATTTCACATTATATGCTTCAGGGGAACACACGCTTCCACTTTGTCTGGCACAATACTCGTTCCAAGAAAAACTGTGCTCAGAGGACTCATTTCCTCAGAAAAGTAGTTTCAATTAACACCACACATCCATTTGTGGCTTCTACTGGATACAAAGCCACGATTTGAATTTGATACCCTTCGAAGAAACTGAACATCACATGAGAGAGATACAAGCATGTTGTGAGCATATTTATTTCACAGCAAGCAAAGTGTCCATCCAGTATCTGCTATCAGAGAAAATCTGAATGAGTATTACTTGAGTGAGCATTTGGGCGTTACTTGTAGCAGCACACTGCATCCCTGTGCATACATAGCAAAAGGCAAAATAGCAAAAAGTTATTCATTGTTTTTCATGCAATCACCTATGAATGTCAAGGAACACGAGTGATCAGCACCCCTGTGGTGCAGAGCCCGGTGTTTAGGCAACAAAAGTACTTGGTTAGGTTTAGGAGAAGGTTGTGGTTTGTGTTAATAAGGGGAGGCAGCCCAGGTAAAAAGGGTTATATTTAAGTAACAGATATGGCCATGAAACTTCCCCAGTCGATTACTTACATAAAGAGAACAATTATTTTTTCTGAAATGTTATGTTTAGATGTGCAACTGAGGCATTATGTTATCAAAAATTTACTAATTTGCATACATATCCAGATCATAAATCTGAACATTGGATAAGGTTCAAGATTATTGTTTAATTTTTTTGAAATATTAGAGTCAAAGGTTTTTACTGAGGGACTTTTGGATAGCTCTTTGTGTCACTCTATAAATCAGAAAATACTGTCATGAGAAAGTCATGAAAATAAAAAATAAATCTTATTCATGTTTTTAGCAATAAAATGTTCTATAAATCAGGCTATGAAGGATGCATAAAGAAACCCCTCTGTGAAAATCTTCAGAATATAGATAGGAATGAAACTGGAAAACATTAGGGGTAACTAATAGATATCACCACGAAACTTTCCCAATTGATTACTTACATTAGGACAATTATTTATTGTATTTCGTGGGATAAATATGAATTACAATGCATTCTTTTTTTTTGTATTGTATAAGTATCAACAGTGAATGAGAACAGCCTGCCCTGTGTGGCGTGCATCAGTGTGGCCACCATGTTGGACTAACCTACTACCTCTCTGAGTAAATGTATCCGCAGTGTGTGTGTGTGTGTGTGTGTGTGTGTGTGTGTGTGTGTGTGTGTGAGAGAGAGAGAGAGAGGCAGGATCGACAGTCTGCGACGTGTTTCATTGCTCTGTTACCTGCTGTGAAAGTTGATGGGGTTCCCCACCGAGGACGTGCAAAATGATCCTGGCAAGTGATTTGTGTGTGAGAGAGAGAAATAGAGACGTAGACTTCACTGTGTAATCTCACATTCTGTGTGTGTTATGTGTGTGTGTGTGTGTGTGTGTGTGTGTGGTACAATTATACTTGAACAGGTGAGATAGGAAGCGAGTCTGATTGAAAAGCCGAGCGTCGCAGTCTCACGCTGCGGCTCTCATTTTACCTCACAACTGCCTCCAAACCCATTTGATTGTTGCTGTGCGACTCATTTCATTGTCTATTATCTAATCTCTCCTTCCTCCCAGGCCCTCGTATCGCTGCACTGCAACTTAAGCGAACATGCAAATGGTAAAAAAAAAAGTAAAATGGAGAAAGTTTTTTTTAAATATAAATAATATTTTGTGGGAGGCACTAAAAACCAACAAACACACGCAGGATTTGCTGTCCTCGAATGCTCGTCTGTGTGCATTCAAATCACATGATTCCAATGTTAGTGGACATATATATAAGTTAATCTCAGATATATACACTGTATATAATGATGTCTTATAAACAGAGAGTAAGGAGACTGAAAGAGAGATTGCGGTACAGAAATGCCAAGTTTGACATAATTTACATAGATTTACATAATTTACATATTTTCTTCACCAGAGAGAACTTGCAAGTCTATACATGTCTTGTCGCAATTCTTTAATAGCCAAATTTAGGTATTATTTTCTGTTTGTGTATCGCATTTACATTGAAAAACAAAGATATAAAAATATAAAATCCATGAAATATATCACTATTACATCTTTTAACTTTCAAATAGGCACAAGGGTTGAGGTCTCTCACCCGACTTACTGTTCTCAGATAAAGACGTTTTCAGATCTGAGTAGGCCCCAAAGACATTCAAAACACTGCTCCAGCCTAGAGGACACTGCCAGCAGTATGATGTGCCAGGAGAAGACTTTTTGTCATGTCTCTGTCGGAAGAGCACAGATGTGAAAAAAAAAAGAATGATGGCTGAATTCCATTTCGGTGCTTCAGTTTCAAGGTTCTGGTATTGCTCATGTTGGCTCACTGTCAGACTGTCATGGTTTACTGGGACACTTGTTCAATGTTGTTAGTAACAACTGTGCTTTTACTACTACAAGTCAAAATGTTAGCTTTGAAGAAGGCCTATTAATATAAAGCGGAGGTTTAAAAAAAAAAAAAGCAGCAACTCGTCATTTTCCAGCCTGATCTCACAAAAATACGTGAAATGACCAAAGTCTCTTAACAGCGCATTAAGTGGTGGAGGCACGTAATGTGTTAAAATGTTGTGTCTGCACAGAAGAAATGGATGTGGAAAGTGTATTAAGATCCTTTTTTTGTGGTGGACACACAAATTTGCAGATTTAATAGTAATAACCTCGAGGCTGGCGTACTATCACCAGGAGACCGGTAATAATATCCTGTGTGAATCCAAAAGTCAACATTATTATGAATGACGTGTGCTACGTAATAAGTTGTTCTTTTAACCCAAAACAAGATATTTTCTTTCCTAAACGCAACATTTCTTAGGAAATGTTTTTGTAAGTTTCTAACTAACTAAAGGCAAAAACATTGTTTTTCATGCACCAGTCAAATTAAAGATATCTTCTTTCAGACTAGTGGAAAGAAAATATCTAAAATACACAATTAGGTGTTTATTTTTACTACCTTGTCTATTTGTGTCTGTAGATTTTTCCTAATTACACCAAAAGTTAGCATTAGCTAATACCACATATTTAAACATACAATTTTACAGAAAACTTGTAATACAAAAAATGATTGTCAAAATGTAGTTTTATGGTGATATGTATAAGTTAATTTTTTTTATCCGAATCACCTTTATTTCTAACTATATACCAAAGATTTTTGCAGCAGGATTTCTCCATATTTTATTCGCATGCCTGACTTCTATTTTATTCCCAAAAACCTGATGAACATAGGCTGTTGTCATCATTTTCTGATTTATGGAATGATAAAAAGAGATATCCAAAATTCCCTCTGTAAAATACTTTGACTCTGATATGTCAACAAAATAAAACAAGAACTTTGAACCTGGCTTTGTCCAATGTTCAGATTTTTGTTCTGCAAATGATCACACACTTAATAAGTTAATGCCTCATTTGGATAAACACACATTTCTTGTGTTTGCTGTTCAGAGGTTGTGGTCATTTCACATATTTCTGCGAGATCACATTGACATTTTTATAGTTCAAGCTGTTTGCCCTGAATTCAAAAACTTGGATCCACTTCAACTTAATTAAAACCGTCATATACATACAGGTACATACAATATGACCCTACATTGAACCCATACTAAGCATTTTTTGGGCTGCTGTGAAGTGTCCGGGGAGCCATTTGAGTTTCAGTGTCTCACTCAAGGCCACCTGAGATCTAACCTGTGGTTAAAGGACGACCCGCTCTAACCTCTGTGCCACATCCGCCCCCTTTTGGTATCAGACATATTTGACACACAGACCCAAAGCCTGCAGCAATAAAATGGGACCCTAACTTGACTGAGTTTGGACCCGACCTGACTCAGGTCCCGAGTCCCGCTTCGAGTACCACGATGGGAACTTACTTAGGAAAAAAAATACTTACGATAAGTCAATGGCGAGAATAAATAAATAATAAATAAATAATCCTATTTGAATTGTGCCATGAATTACACATATGATGTTTTGTCAATTTGGAAAGACAGCACACCCAAAAGTCGCGGAAGCGACGTCTCTTGCCGAAGCTACGATGACTGTGTGTTTCGCACTGGGATGTCCTCACACCAGCAACGGGTCTCGCTCATTCTTTCGCTTCCCGGATGATAAAAACACATCAGGTAAGATAACGTCATATTAATGCGTTGAATACAGCCAAGTTACATAGCTAGCTAGCAAGCCAAGGTAACGGCCGCGCTGTTTTTTTTAAAAAATCTGTCTACATCTATCGTCTCACGCAATGTGCGAGACGATAGATGTAGTTCCCGGTTTCACACAAAGCTAATAGATTACTACGACAAATCTATGACAAACTGAGACTTTCTTGACATCTGTGTAATTCATAGCACAATTCAAACAGGATCAAAATAATATTTGTCTTAACCATGGGCTACTGTACATGTGTTTTCTGAAAGAAGAGCCCATGGGGGACACACCGGAAACAGCGAGACTTCGCCTCTCTATAAGGAGTGGTGGATGTAGTATATTTTCTTCCAGGTCATATACTGTACATAAACCTTTCTTCTGTCCACATGCTTCTGTTTTAAGATGTTTGCTCGCGGTGATTAATGTGCGGATGAAACTGTCTGCTCCCTCTGTGAGTCTCTGGATGGAGTGGATGGTGTTTTCATGAGTCTACACACTGTCAGAGTGTCTTCTGGAGCAGAGGGAGAGCTGGCAGAGGTGTGCAGGGCTCAGTGCAGAGTCTGCCTGCTGCTGCATGTTTTATCTTCTGTCACCGAGCTTTCGGCGCTGTGCTCCGCCTCTCAGTGATTTACTGTCCTACAGAAGCCTCGTCACTGCACTGAGGAAAAGTGTGTGTGTGTGTGTGTGTGTGTGTGTGTGTGTGTGTGTGTGTGTGTGTGTGTGCGTGCGTGTGTGCGTGCGTGCGTGTGTGTGTGTATTTCGGTGTATCGCAACCTGAACAGAAATTGATGTGAGCTGTGTATGAGAATATATGATTTACAGAATATTAGTTTCGAGGCAAATAATAATGTCCCGAGAAGTGAAAGAATCGGCCCCTATACAATATTGACTATCTAGACTTTAAGCCGAGTAAAGTCAGCGACCACTCTTGACACGGTCTTACAATTTGATTTGATTTCATGCTATCAAAGTATAATATAGTACAAGTCAGTTATTGTATGACAAATGAATTACAAACTGATCTTTCACTAAGCTGAAGGACGGAGGGACAGACTGGAGCGATGATGTCACCCAGACACAAAAAATCCTGGAGCTCCTTCGTGGACGATGCATAATGGAACAACTGCAAGGACACTGTGACAGCAGCCATAGTGGTTTTACTGGGAATAAGCTCTCCATTCAAATAAAACTCACTTAGATGGAACAGAGGAGAGACATTTGTGGGGAGGGTTACATCGGCCAGCCAGAGTTCAGGAAGGAACAGATGATTTTTCCCCAAAAGACGATGTTAGTATTTTTCAATCTTCTAGATGAGCATGAATCAAAAGTATAAACTATTATAAATCTGGTTCAACAGAAATACACAATTGACCCGTACATATTTGGGGGCTAACACGCCATGAACATGCACACTTAGAAGACAGAGGGTGTTTACAATTTCATACATTTACTGTTGCTTGTAATGCGTCAGCTTTCTTATCGAGTGTTTGAGAGTGTAGAAACAACTGGCTAAGTTAAGGCCATACGTAGCATTCATTACGTAACAAGCGTAACATTAACGTTTACTTTTGGTTCCACACGAGACACAAACAGCGGCCTCCTGTGTGAAAGTCCTGTGTCTGTTCGACCCGCCATCCGCCCTGAGTGGACTTGCTCGCTTGTTATACTCATTATTCTCCCACTTAACTTTCAATAACAGCCACTCAATATACAGTACTGTACTTACTTTACCTAATCAAATGCAAAAACGTCCTCATTAAACATATATCCTGGTTTGCATTAATGCACAATGATTAATTCAGTTGCTGCATGCAGTATTTTGTTCCTGTAAATTCATTTAAAAAACAGACTGTACCGTTTTGTTTTTGCTTGAGGTTTGTCATTTCCTGCAGCAAAGGCTGCAACCTGGACTCTGGCGAGAGTTGCAATGTTTGGAGCAACAGTGTTTATTGTGTGTATTGTGACTACAGGATGAAAACGCATATAGGCCAACACTCTGTGACATAGAGAACATATTTTTAAGGAGGATTTCACCTTTAATTAAATTAAAGTATATGTATGCAGCACATCATTCTGGGGGGAAACATGCCCCACGCTGTATTTCCTGGATTTTGATGGACTGGAATGGTATGCGATTGTGTTTCCTCACACATGTTGCACTAACGCATGTGAAACTATAACTAACTGTTCAGGTTTCGGTTTCCACACACTATGCATGCTTGGCACACACATTCAACATGAACTCCTCTTCCCTGGCTCGCAGTGAATCAGATAGGCTGCCCAGCCCCCATGAAGGAGATTACACAAATTTATGCAAAGCCTGTAAATGATTTATACTGCAGAGCACAACAAAGGGCTTTTTTTACAACACCGCGGACAAGACGAGGAGAGAGGGAGCGAGAGACACTGACACCTGCAGTAATCCTCACATTCAATGCCACACACATCTTTATTGCGCCATCGGAAGTGGCGCAATAAAGCATGATGGAATTTATGAATTTTTTTTAACTAATAAAACTAAGAGTCTGCATTCAAGGCATATTCAGCCATTAGTGTTATCTCAAAGGAAGTGCATAACGCCCTTTTCTCCCTCTGCACACAGACCAGCTATTGTGGCTTATTTCGCTGCCACGCAGGCGGCAGAGTGCAGCGACGGTGGAGCTCCATTCAGGACCACAGCACTCACTGCTGGCCTTGGGTCTATGTTTAGACAGAGCTTTTAAGCACTCTCATGTCTTGTGTTCACTGCAGTGCATGTGTATGTGTGTGTTTGTCTGCCACACTGCATGTTTGTATAAGTGGGAGAGCTTTATCAGGGAGGATAAAAGGCTGAAATGTGTTTGAGCTCTTCCCATCTTCCATGGTAGTGTCACCCACCCCCAAGGATTCCGCGTGTGGACGGGTCTATACACTATTCATCAAGATCCCTATGTGGGAGAAAAATGGGCCCATTATTTCCAAGCAGTAATGGGATATATTTGTTTTGTGGCCCTGAGTGTAGAGTGGCAGCAGTGAGTTTGTATGCATAATTGTGTGTGTGTGTGTGTGTGTGTGTGTGTGTGAGTCGCATAACATGTTTGTATGTTCAGACGTTTATGGTATGTACCACACAGTCAATTGAAGGCCATGTAGAATGAGGGTTTGGACTGCCTTAAGAAAAAATCTAAATCTTCATCAGAATTATCTGATTTAAATGAAAAGACCACAATTGATGTCTTGAAGAGACTATAAATTATAGTTTTGTAATAACACTGTGTAAAATGACAGTATTAAAACGATGTGAAAAGCGTCGGTCATAGTTCATCGCTATGACCGACACCTTTCACATCGTTTTAATACTATCATTTTACACAGTGTTGTTACAAAACTAAAGTTTCAGCTTTTTGTTTGTCTGTCCAGCTGCAACTGTTTTGGTTCACTCTCGCCGCTCCCATAGCATCCTTTTCAGCAAAAAGCTCTAAAAACTGAGATTTAAAAAAGAGAGTTAATATTGAGCTCAAATTCATCAGGTGGCCAGAAAAAACCCAACTCCGATGAAAGATGAAAGATGAACCCTGGGATCCTGATTCACAAACTACAACTGTATCGAGGACTGGAGGGAACATACAGGGGCTCTGAATGGGTTTGTCCTCCTGATTTCCTTTAAACCTACCTACTGTGGCTCTAACTACGCCCTCCCGAGGATCCCTGCTGGCTCTCGGACCACAGCTTGCCTCAGGTCAGTGGTCCTGCCCGACATCAGTGCTGCATGTTCGCCTCGCAGGCTAAACACTTCCATTGCTGACCGATGGACTGTGACCACCCAGCACCCCCTCCACTTCCACCTCCCATACATACACTGTTACCAGGTGCTGATCCCCCCCCACCGTCCCCTTGGCCCCGTCACCCCTCCTTTCCCCTCCGCCCCTTTAACCCTGTCCTTCAGACAGCATTGTCTGGACGAACAATGGAGTCATTGTTACCTCAAGGTGGCGTATTGTGAGGGGGTTTTCACAAGGGGCTGCAGAGGTGACCCTGACAGTGTAACTCAGCACCCATCTCACCTCCCCTCACACACACACACACACACACAGAGACACACACACACACACACACACACACACAGACTCACATGTGGTCTATGGTTCCCAAACTTTGCCGCCCTATTAGGGCTTCAGGTCACAGGGGACATCCAAGGTGGGGAGCAGCGTGCTTGCCTTGTACCCAAGTGTGTGTGTGTGTGTGTGTGTGTGTGTGTGTGTGTGTGTGTGTGTGTGTGTGTGTTTTCAAACAGCAACGCTGCATTCACATCAGAATGATATCTACTTCTACTTTTTGCAGAAACATTTAAATGCATTTTCTCACCACCAAAAATGCTTCTTTGAAAAAATGCTCACTGGAAGGAATATTCCAGAAACAATGACATGTAGTCTCAACCGACCTTGTGCCCTCTTCTGACAACACTTGAAACCAAAAGCTCAGACCATATTGACTGTACAGAATCACCATTGTCACTGAAAGCATCAGTCGCTTTTAAGCCGAGGCGACCCCTCCCCGTGTTTCCCCTCATCCCGTGTCTTGCGCTCTCATTGGCTCTCATTGGCTCTCATTGGCTGTAGCTCCCCGACAGACTCCAGATATTTAGCAACGCTAGATTGTAGGAATGTGTCTGCAATGCACCGGAAAGCCTCTTGGCTCACGTCTTTCAATAGTTTACACACGCGGGAGCGCCGATCCAACGCAGATTTGCTTCTGATCTGAACGAGGCATTAACGGTGGAGCTCCACTCACTGGTGACTTTGAGCCGCGTTGCAAACTTCCTAAATAAAAGCTTATTAAAAGACCCAGAAAGCCACTGAAATAATGATAATTATTGAATAACTCCTGAGCAGCCACTGACTGAACGTACTACTGATCTGAAGACAGTCAGAATCAGTGCTGAACATCGAGCCATGTGAATAGTGATGCATTCATAATAGTGATGCATTCATATATAGTTTGCATGTAGTTAAGTGCATTTGAATGGTGATGCCACCGCATGGCGTAGGAAAAAAAGGTGAAAGAACGACATAATCAGTGACCATAAATCTTCATACTGAACTGAACGAAGTGATTTGAATTAGTGAAGTGATTTGTGACTTCCACCTGTAGAAAATGTCAGAAATTGGAAAGAAGAAAATACAGGGGCTTTGTGAAAAAGGAAAATTGGATGAGAGAGTCAAAAGCCAATTATTGATAAGCTTCTTCTTCATCGGGACAGTTCAGGTGGTTCAGACCAAAATATGGACAGTAAAGTAGCGCTGCACACACTGTACATAGAAGGCTGCTGTGAATGGCCACTGCAAAGTCTTCACAATGCTTTTTATCACTCACTGCGTGTGGTGATTTAAAATTTAACAATTGAGTTTCTGTACCAGGTCAAATTTGCTATCTTGCTAATAATAGCACTTCAAACCTCACAGTCTTTAGTGTCTTTCTGTCCACCAGCACCTCAAACGCAACATCTGAAGAGAACGTATGAATTCCACTTGACAAAAAGTCCATATGGGATGTGTAGGAAATCATTCACTCCAATCAAGAGCCCACTTACTTTTTTTTTTTTTGTCCTGAATCTGTGTGAGGACAGTTTTCAGTGGGAGCTATATACCAAAGAACAAGTGCCCTTGTTCCTGCTCATGTTTCCAGCATAAAAGATTCTAGGCATCCATGAGCTGCTGAGACTCTGTTCCACCATGGATTCCATCAGTCGTATAACCTTGAATACAAATCTGGATAATCAAGGAGCTCTCATAAACATGGAACATTGCAAAGCAAAGTTCTCCAGGGGGATCTTCAGGCATTCACATGCCAGTTATAGGATATTTAGTCCCCCCAAGGTGTTGGTCTGCCCCAGGGTCTTCTCTCAGCTGGACATGCCCAGAATAACTGCATAAATCCTGATCAAGAGCCCAAACCACTTAAACTTGCTCATTTTAAAGATGGTGTAAGAGTGGCCTTCATGCAGCCGGGTGTGGGACGGCAAAAATGTTGCTATTGTACGTTTCCGCAAAAAACAGATATGTTGAATGTGGAAAGTTTTTTGCTTTCGGTCAGAGCAAGTGACGCTTTATAGTCAGCGACCGTTATTGAAAGTCACGTTGTATAATAACAAGTACACCCAGCAAGAAAGTTCACCAAGGAGGGAGGGAGTGAGGAGGGAGGAGGGAGGAGGGAGGGGGGAGGGGAGGGGACAAACAAACAAACAGGACTCACTCAGGACGCCGCTGTTTGTGTCTCACATGAAACCAAAAGTAAACGTCGACTTTACTCTCGTTCATAACATCGTTAGGCTCGTGATGCAACGTCATGTAAGAAAGTCTGCCTATGGCACTGGTTATTTATTTATGGGTGTTACAGTTGTTGTATTATTTTTTACGTTATTATTTTAACTCAAACCCTAATCTATTTTCGAACCTTTACCAAGTAGTTTTGTCACCTAAATCTACCCAATGATTCCTCAAGGCTAACCACTCGTCATTGTGCTTTTCTGCAAGCGTGACACGAAACTGATATGAAACATATTTATGAAATATATTTTGGTTTCAGAAATGTCCAACGATTCAATGTTTCAAATCTACTATTCTACTAACTACTATCTAATCTAAGTACTTCTCTTTCATATTAAATATTTCTGACAAAATAAACAAGCCTCAGAGTTGAAGTTCAATTATTAAACAATAAAAACCAAATTATTAGTATTACCAGTTTTATTAATTATTATTTAGTATATATTTGTCTTTGCTTTCCTCAAAACTGAGGAAAGCAAAGACAAATATATACAGAGAAATATACAGAAATCTGTCATAGAATAATCAGGAAAGTAAGAAGCTGATTGATTTCAGATACTCTCAAAATGTTCTGTATAGGAGTATGAGTTTCCCTTAAAATGACTTTATCCACCTTTTTAGGTTGATACTATTACCTTCCACTACATCCTCGGCTATAGAATTCAGTCTGAATGCAACGTTTCCCCTCTGTCGGTGTCTCAGTCTGTAATGTCAGGGTGTGGATGGATGACCCATCTGTCCATCTCCTCTCACTGAATACCAGACTATCATCTTACATACACACAACTCATTGTCAGTCTGCCTCCATCTTTCCGTCTGATAGAGTATGAAGCTGGAAACAGACTCGCCTTTGTCAAGTTATATCTTGCTGGCTTGTGGGGGTGTGTGTGGTGGGCTTAAACTTACTTCCTTTGCCCAGACTCTGGAAAAACAAATGTTCATCACTCGCCAGTGATGGCGCACTACGAGCTGGCATTGGGCTTGTGAAAATGTTATTATGCCGTGTTCAGCTGTGTGGTTGCGTGATTATTATTGTTTCAAGATGTATTAACCTGAGATACTATATCAGAAATTCAATTAACCTGTGAGAAAGAGTCAAGGTCATGAGAGGGAAGGGATTCTTTTATCAAGTGCCGCAAAGAGTCCGAGTTAAAAAGACCCTTTTTAAAGTTTGAAGTAACGGCATGAATAAGAGAAAATAAATGGTTTGTTCGCCATGAGAAATTCCTTCCTCTCTACTTCTTGTTCAGGATGGCTAGTATTTTTTTACTTCTTTTCCAAATTATAACAGGGACAGTTTCCAAATACCAATGCTGATGTTTATAGTTTTAAAAGTTTGCTGTCTGCAGCAAAAGGGAAAATACTTGTATCCTTAAGATTACAGTCAGCATTCTTTTCTCAATATAAACAGCGATTCAGTGTATTTACACTCAGTGATTACATCTTTATATGGGAATTTGCATATTTGTTGGCTGAGTTTGCCATTCCTACACTGGATTCAGTTGCCCTCATTTATCAGCCTCACTGTTATCGTTATAGTTTCTTTACAGTGTAGCAGAGAGGTGCTGTAAAATGGCTACGGCCTCTTAACGCACGGTGCACATGTAATGTGACGTTTAGGCAACAAAACCAGTTAGGTTTAGGAAAAACATAATGGTTTGGCTTAAATACGTAAACGTACTCACGTGGATGTGTTTAATTCGTGTGTCCACCATTCTGAGGCATAATTTTAACATATTACATGTCCACTACCACGTAATGTGCTGTTAACAGGTCGGGGCCATTTCACATGTTTTTGTGAGAATGGGCTGCCATTTCCTACTGCTGTTTCAATTGGACATGTATATTCTATCTATGCACTTTGATTTTATAATCAACCAATAGGTGAAAGTTGACCCCATGACTTCCTTTGAATGACAGCCCCCTCATTTGCATAATGAAAAAGAAGAAATGCATAAAGAAACGTATAAACAAAATAATACAGAAATAAATAAGTTAAGGAAAATAAAAAGGGGGGTTGAAATTCAAAGGCAAAATAATACAGGCACAAATAAATGCATACATACATTATACATACATACATACATGAATACATAAATACATAAAATAGAAAATGAAATAGGAAAGTAAATAAATTGGGGAATTTATACAAGCAAATTAAAACAGAAGTACCAATTTATGTCACATAAATGTACTGGTACATTAAATGGCATATTAATTAATATATATATATATTTCTTTTTGCAACTTCTGTCCTCCATACTGTTCTTTGTACACTGTGGAAATGTTAAAGTTGGACACTAGGGAGTAATGTTGTCGTATTAAGCCCACTTATATTCAGGACACCCCCTCCCGTCTATGTTCTTTCATGTATAATAACAGGCCTTGCTGTAAAACCAATTGCCTTCCGGTGACAAAATACAGGTTGAAGTCCTGTCATCTTTCCGAATTCATGTTTGTTAGACGCTGATGTGGTCACACACAAAATCCAGATACTGTATTTGATGACGTCCACCAATCAGAGACATGCAAAGAGTGAAAGAGAGAAGAGTGATGATCACTGATGTCAACAGGCATGTGACCTCACCACCGGGGTCAGCGAGGTCATGCTGGGTGTAAGGGGCGACGTGGGAGGAGACGAGGTCAATGGCTAATTAGAGCTCTAAAACAGTGAGCAGGTCAGAGGGTCAGATGACATCACCAGGACACATCAGTGTAATGTAAAGAGACGACTATTGAAGTGAGCTCCAATTGGAATCCCTCTGACCTTTGACCCATGACAAAACAGGTGATTAGTTAGTCTAAATCATGAACGTCTCACTACATAATGCTGTTGGTTTTTGATCTGCATCTGTGCTGAGGAGCCTCACTATTGTGGTGACTTTACTATTATTACATAAGCTTAACACCTTGTTATTGTCCACTTTTATTTTTCATTAGAATTGCCTCTTAATGTATTATATACGTACATTAATTTTTGACTCTGTCATGTGAAGCACTTTATTGTCTTAAATTGTCTTAAAGTTCGTTAAAAAAAGTTATTGTGTGATGTTTGAAGTTTGAATTACTTAAACTTTATTGTTTTTCAACGATTTTATTATTCAAATGCTATCAGATTTTTAACATTTATTTGCAGAGACACGTCATTACAAGTACAGCTGCTTCAAAAAACGCCCTTTTTCAAGGGGCGTTGGCCAAAGCAGCACACCGGGGATACAACCAGGCAATCAAAATGTGGTCACTTTGACCTGAGGAAGACCATCTGTGGTTGAAACAGTCATATCCACATAAAATAAATGCAATTTGTCTTTTTTGTGCGCGCATAATTTGGTCTTTACTTTTCCAGATGCACACGGCTAGCATGCCATTTGAATATTTACATTACTACAGAAAGCCGGTGTAGTAGTAGTTTTTAAAGATAATATACTGTGTGTATATGTTATTAAAGTTATTAGCACATTAAACACATTAACACAACAAACACACTCGCTGTCAGCACGGTTCTCTGATGCACTGACATCAGACCAGCGTTCACAACCAAAGCCCGCTGCACTTCGCGCTGTTAATTCTTTTGAACTATTAGCTGCTGCAAACTCTATTTAAGAGGCATAGCATTAACGTTCACATGTTGTGTCTAAAAACTTGTGGAAAACGCCAGCCTTACCGCTTTCATCCTCTCCTGCTGTGGCAACTGAGTGCCAGAAGACACGGGACCAGCTAGCTTTGCATAGCCAGACCACTGTAGAGGTCCAGTTGACAACCTGCCTTTTAACTGATCATGAATGCATAAAATAGTAAATTAATAAAGTAGCCCGATGATCCATCCAAATGAGTAAAGTAATGACTTTTCTCAAAAAAATCGACTCAAATAAGAACAAAAAGCAACATATCGTAGGGATCCTAACACCTAATTATCTCTCCTCCTACCAACATGAGTAGACATTCTCCGTTGTAGTCAGCGCCCTGTTCCGGACGTCATTTGCTCAGTGATAGTTATACATACGTAGACAGATATATGCAAACATACCTGCAATTGTCTTCCCTAGTCGCGCAAATCAAGAGAAGAATAATTTGTAATTCGTGGAAGAAACAAGAGTCCAAACTGAAGCAGTTGTTGGCCCCTAACTGCATGGTAGGAGTCAGCAGTCAATGACGGTATAAAACCGTCAATAAAATATGTTTTACAAATCTGTGAATCACTGCAACCACGAGAGACCTTGAAGCGTACAGTCATAAGTGAGCACACAAATAATTATGCTGATGGATCCAGCAGTATGCAAGATCAACCGTGGACAGACAGACAGACACAAAGATGCACACACACACACACACACACACACTCACACATTCATGCACACACCGGAAACTTAATCTCCTTGCGGAGATAATAAAAATAAGGTTGCAAGGTCAGTTTTTACGTAGGTTTTACTTTGTCCTTTCTTTGACACTCTCCCTCTTCCTCTCTGTCTCCAGATGATGACCTCATGGCTGTAAGAGTCTCACTATTAAACAGCCTCTCACCTCTTTTACAAGACCAGCCAGCCCTCAGCCAGGTTCATATGTTCCCAATCAGACTAAGAATAGAAATATACTCTCTACACCCCTTTTAACTCCACTCTTCTGCTCCAAATATATCTCAGTTTCCTTCAGTCTATACGGGAAGACACAAAGATGTGTTCAGTAACTTAAAATAACTGTCCATCCAGCAGCGGGTCAAGTATTTTAAAACAAAATTAACCTGCACAAGGAATAATTTGTCTGTATTTATATGAAGTTCGGGGTTAAGATAAAAAATATATAACACCTTTGTCACATAGTTATGTTACCAGCAGACAATATGATGACTTTGAGGCTGATTCTAATTTCCAGTCTGATAAGTGATGTTAAACAAGTTTCCAATTAAAACATTGCTTTAAAAGACCCTTTTGCATTCTTATTTATGAATAAATCTATGATGTTTAGTCTGATCCAGACGTCATTTCACAGTAAAAGTGCTGTAATTATTAAACTTTTTTACTTTCCTTCATCCTGCCTCATTAACATAGGCTTCATCAAGAGATTTCCTACACCTTTTAGACTGACAAAACTCCCCAAAAAGCTTTTAATCTGATAACATACGTAGTAAAGGGGTAACTCTCTCAAAACCCATGTGTCTTCCAGTCTCATAACTGGCAAGTCTATTTTCTTTTTTTTTTTTACCCATGAGACACTGAGGTTTTGGTGCTTGTTTCCGGCATCTCTCGGCTATGAAGTGAATGTCACAAGGCTGTCACACTATCAAAGGAAATAAATGGTCCACTGTAATCCTTGTTGCAGTGTTAAAATGTCAATGTACTGCGGAGCGCTCTGCCTGGGTGCAGCTGCTGAGCTCCTGACAGCTCTGTCAGCAGAGGTGGAGATCACACCGGCCAGCAGCATTCATTTTCATCCGTGCTTTGGGATCTGAATAGCTGAACTTGCAAACCCTCTGCAGCAGAGGAAGTGTTTTTTTTTTCCGATGGTGGTGTTTCGGAGAGCACAGGTTAGACTCTTTTACAGCCAATGTCATGGTTTCGTCACGGCGTTTGCTGGAGGAAACACAAAGGAAAGACTGGAGGCAAATACGAATCATTTCGGAGTAGTAGGCTAAAGGCACACATCGAAAATGTGCTCTTTCTGTGTTGCTGGTTGCCAAGATCAAAATGTGCATACATTTGAGAGGATGAACTGAGATTTGAAGCTCTAGCGAGCTACAATGTCGGCAAAGCGTGTCAAAGAGGAAGAGGAAATGGAGCTCGTAGTTTTGCTTAGCCTTCTGCTAACGTTTCTGCTACGTAGCAGGCAAAATTATTCGAGAGATGGAGAGAAATATTGCCGATAGTCTAAACTATTAGAGTGATGAGCAGATGGCCCTGCTGCTGGGCTTATTTTAAGTGTAGCATGAAAGCATATTGTTAGCGAGCTAACTAGGGGATGGTTGGCTTCTTAGCTTGCTTGCTAATTCCTCCATCCTTAACAGTGTGTGGAAAAAAAGCAATAAGTTGTTAGCTATAGCTAATTCCATCATGCTTTCATGTTACGCCGGTTACAGAAAATGAGCCCAACAGCTCTCTGGTGGTCTGGGTCCAACGGTCCCTCTGCCTCACTCCTCCCGGCTATAGGAGACTTCTTAACAGGAGGAGAGCAGGTGGGCGGACTCTGGTGGTTGACCCACCTCGTCAAGTAGCCTAATAGCTACTCAGCAGTGTTGCCGGGTTCGGTAAAAAATGTCATAACCCCACCTCCCACCCACTTCTCCAGTGAAATTGCTCAGCTTCAGGTGGGATTGTGTAACTCAGTCAATGTGAACATTAAAGCTATCCCCCGGATAAATAAATGGTTGAGAAAAGTAACCACAGATGTCATTGACTTTACCAGCGGACCACGGTTATTACTTTAAATAGATGTTGCAATTGGATGAGAAGTGTGTTTTTGCGCAATATATTGTCGATGCCAACTTTTGTCTTCTGTCCAGTATGCATGCATCGTTTCCTGTGAATCAGAGATAAAACATTGATGGCTTCTTCTCAAATTTAAACATTTTAAGGGTTATAATTTCAAGCGTTTAATTTTTTTTACTTTAGTTTCTACAGATTGTGGATTTGCTAGTAAAAATGGAAGACGTGTTATATTGCGTGTAATTTATGTATTAAAGTGTGCATGTTTTGAGATGTATGCCTTTGAATTTCTAAATGTCTTGACAGAGTGAATGGTTTGTGATAAATTGTCTGGTTGTTGTTGTTGTTGTTTTTTTATCTCAGGCAAATGTTTGTACGTGTTCCTTTCTTTTGAGTTTTATTATGATGTCTGGTCTTGATGCAGAAATTTCCCTTTCTCCAAAACGATTTTCTCCCATG
Organism: Ophiodon elongatus; assembly: GCA_016806645.1. Classification (NCBI taxonomy): domain Eukaryota; kingdom Metazoa; phylum Chordata; class Actinopteri; order Perciformes; family Hexagrammidae; genus Ophiodon; species Ophiodon elongatus. The sequence continues at coordinate 690,702 of JACSYO010000503.1, read as the reverse complement.
TGAAACAATAACATAACCTTTAACCCCAATGTGTTTTAAAGGTAGATTATTCCTAAAATCTTCACATTCACAAACATGTATTGTCTGTTATTATGGTAGAAACCACAGGAATTCTTTGGTAACAGTGGATATCAGCTCCAAGGACCAGCTACGCTTCTCTATTCCTATCTCACACACACACCAACACATACACCCACACACACACAACAAAGAGAGCTGCAGTGATTGGTATTGCAGTAAATGGTATTTGAGCAGCGGGGCTGTTTGACATAGCAGCTATGTGTAGGCTGTGGCCTTCGTACAATAGCCTTGCCCCCCTGGGGAATGTGGATCCCATCTTTAGTTCGGAGCTCATTAAGCCGATTATTCCCATAATCTCTCTGATGGCAGGCAGAATAAAGAAACGCACACTAATAATTGCCTGCTTACATTATGGTCTGTTTGGCGCCGTTGACTGAAAGATACACTCTTTTTTTCTGCTTGTGTGTGTGTGTGTGTGTGTGTGTGTGTGGGATCATATCTCTACCTTGAACAGATAAACTCTGTGTGTGAATGAGGCGATTAAGACAAAACACATGTGGCGATGAGGAATATAATGAAAAGAATCCAACATGATGGAGCTGTATGTACATCTTTCATCACATTATTGGTTTCACTTGTAGCTCTTTTCTGTACATCTCATTTCCTTTTCTTTTTCCTTTTTCAATAAATCAATCCACCTCCCCTCACAACACACACACTTACACACACACTCCTTTGTCTGTCTCTTGTCAATGGGTTCGTGACATGACTGACAGCTCTGACACCACCAATCAGCTGCAGCTCAGCAAGGTCACCCACTCTTGCTTGGCTCTGATTGGCTGCTGTGCTTCTACCTGTCGTCCCTGTCTGCTTTGATCACTGCATGTTAGTGGCCATCTGTGTGTAGGTGTGTGTGTTTTGGACAAGTGTGTTTGTGTGTGCATAGGTAGATATACCTTGTATGTTCCTAGCGCTTCCCTAGGTAGGTTCCCTGGTGTGCGATAATGTGTGTGTGTGTGTGTGTGTGTGTACTGGTGTGTTTTCAAGTGGGAAATATAATGGGGTTAAGTTGGGATGGGAAGGTGGGCGGTGTAAATTCAAACCGAGACAGGTTGTTACCGAAGGTAATTAAATAACAGCAAAGTCAATTAAAAGTGTGTGTGTGTGTGTGTGTTTGTGTGTCTGAGAGGCAGAATAGATTTGGTGAGGCTAAGCGGTTGAACAGGCGGAATCATTTTTAGCTTTACACTGTTTACGCGGCACCGACTGACTCATTTGATTTCCTCCAAATGAAAATGTCAATTAATATTTCAGCAAATGTAATTACTTATTGCCTCATCAAGCAATGTTGTGCTGTAGCTTAACGGAGACCTAAGACGTCAGCACATAGAAAATGAAATTGGTGTGTTGCAACATGGTTTAGTTTAAAAAAAACAAAAAAATCCCTGTTTTGGGCCACAGTCACTGCAGAGTGCGCAGTCCTCCAGTCAGAACCTGCAGTATTGTTCACCGCCTGCAACAAGATTTTTCACCATCAGAAGGTTTGACTCTATTTGATTGTTTACACCTGTGCTTTTCGTATTGTGACGTGTGAAAATGTCCCATTGGTTAACAATTAACATCTTGGGTTCAGGTGCGTTTTTTCAAGTTTACCTGTTCCACCGTGATGAATCAAATTAAACTTCATTCACGATGAATGAATATTATAGTGAAGCATTTGGTCATCGTGTTTTTCTTGTGGGCCATTTAACTGAACTTTTCTTCAATCTTAAACAACATAACTTGACCATTTTTAAATGTACCTACCTGATTGATCACGGATACACACATTGAGTCATTACTGAACAAGAGCAGAAAGCACCTGGTCGGGTTTAATACACAGAAACCGTATAATGATGGCAAACACCTGTATATAATGTAGTGACTGAACTACATTTCTCATGCAGTAAAATAGACAAACACTGCATATTGCTCGTTCAATATGATGAATTGCTTTCAGACATAATGGCTGTAGAGATTGTTTGGTTGGATCTTTATTTATTCCTTCACTGCAACTTCAACCTTCGTGCTTCAACCATCAGACCTTCAGTCACATTGTGTGTGTTTGGCAGCTTCGAGAAAACGCTCTTAGAAAGCTCTTAGACTTCTTTTATGGAAGGTGATAATGCGGACACGCTTCCCTTTAACATTATTGCTCAATTAATGTACTCATTCCTCGCTAAAACTAATGTAATAACTTCTGATAATAATGTAATAATGTATTACATTCACTGGAGATTGTGACTTCCCGTTTCCTGCTTTTTCACACTAATAATGTTATTTTATTGCCCATTATTCTATTCTTGTTACTCTTATTTCATACGCTATACGTCAATGTTATTGTCATCTAAACACCAGTTACCTTACTCAACCACTGCCCAATGTAATAATATGATTTGCTATATAGCTAACTATACACTATATTATATATATATATATTATTAAGTGTTATGAATTCTAAATGAATATATTTTTGCAAATGCTCAGAGGGAAGTGATCTGTGCTGTACAACAGCATGCCAGAGAAAATACAAAATAAGCCTTTCCTTTGATAATGTTTCCTTTCGCTCCTTCTAAGTTTCCTTTTCTCAAGAGCTACACCCACGACCTGCCCTGCATTACCCATCAGGCCTTGCAGTGCTGCCCACGGTCAGTGATCAACTCCCCGATGGACGCCACTAATCACGTCTGGTTCGTAAGCTGCAGGATCACCTGCCAGATTCTCCCTGTGCCCAACTACTGCCTTGACCTCTGTGACCCGGCGAGCTGCCCTTTGACCCCTCGCCACATGATAAGTGTCTCTGACCTCTGACCTGTTTGGATAATTAAAGAGGCGTGACCTCGGGGAGATTGCATTGGAAATCTGTCGTTGATGATTAGTGAGTTAGTATGAGGTAAGAGTGCACGGATGAAGGCATCGCCTAGTTTTTTAGGAATGGTGATATACTTCACGGTGTTAATGTGTGTTTTTAGCATTATGTGTTTCCTCCTTTATGTCAGTCAACGGACCCGATTGTAGGAACAGTGGATGATTGTGAATCTCTACAGCCTTTTGTTACTTTAGTTTTTTTCTTTTAAATTCTTGTTTTACTGTACTCTACCCTCTACGACTGTTTTAGTTTGCTCATTTGAAAACTGTGCATTGTCAAATCACTTTTTAAGTGATTTAAGTTTTATTTATTTTTTCAGAAAAATCAAATATCACATCATCTATCATCTCATCTGGGGAGAGGGACGTCTGGACTGGCCTGCTTAGTCTGCAGGCACTGGAACTGATGGGTTGGATTTTTGAGGCTAATAACGATATCGATTGAAGAATTGCAGCTCAAGATATGTACTGACCAGGACATTTTACAATGCGAACATAAACTCGTCAGTGCTCTTTGGTGGACAAACTGTTTCTAAATGATCCTAGCGTTGGTAATAATTTACTGCAATTGTGCATCAGCCAAACATATGACGCTAAAACAAAAATTGGCCAAATAAAACAGACGTGTCCATAAAGTGAGCTCAAAACATTTTCTTTCACTAAAATAAATCAGAAGATTCTGCACCGTTGGCAGATGTTTGCGCTCTTTGAGTGCTCTTTGTGTAATTAGAACTGTCACACTGTCATGTAAATGGCGGCCACGGGGATGCCTTCTGTCCCATTGCTCTTTTACCTCGTTACCAATTATCTCAGATTGACTCCATTAGGATTCGGAAATACGCGGACGACACCGCATCAGTATGACTGACTAACAGAGACAATAAAGACGCAGGCTGGAGGTAGAGAAGTCAGTCAACTGGCGCAGGGAAAGTGACCCGAAATGACAACTGAAATGATTTGTCAACTTCAGAACGATACAATCAATAAATGCACCGATCCTCATCGACAGCCAACCAATTACAATAACAGAATGCTTCAAGTTCCTTCGGCAATAACCAGAAATGGGACGGCAACGCCAAACATCACATGCGAAAAGCCCAACAGAGACTTTATTTCTTGAGGCAACTCCAAAAAAAGAGTTGGCAGGGGTCAACTGGTACTTACACAGTGGTAATCCATTGCATCCTGTCAATTTCTTTCAGCGTTTCCCCTCTGGCAGAAGATACAGGTCACTACGAGGCGATGTGAAGTTGTGTACTGTACGTTTTGTTCTTTTCAGCACGCATGCCCTTCATGTTTGCACTGGTGTTGTATGTGGTGACTCACTGAGACTGAATTCCACCAGCCCAGCCGTGTGGTTGGAAACTGGACTTGACTTAAAGGCAGCACTGGCAACGCTCACATTGCCGCGCTCATATGAGCGTAGCCGATGTAACAACTGAACAAAGGAGGCTGCAGCGAACAGAGAGCGGAGGGCTCATCTGAACAGACGAACAGCAGCGAGTCTCTCCGGCAGAGTGAATTGGCATTCCACACTTCCTCCAATCCACTTGGTTACTGTTGCTAAGGCTGGAAAACTTTCTCCGGCACTAACAGAGGGACGCCAGTGTTCACGAGGTTTTTCCATCACAGCTTCAGTCGATGTGGAGTGTCTGGAGTCCCATCACTGAGTACATCAAAGGTTTTCAATCCTCAAATGCTCGTATTCTGGATCCTTTATAGTCTGTAAGTGATCGTCTTTGTAGCACTTAAATTAAAAGGCTAAAAAAACAAACATGTTGTGTCACTTATCTCTATTGGTATCTATCAATGTCGGTAGTTTGAGGGATTATTTGTCCATGCTTTGCGATGTCTCCTTCAGAGGTTTTCTGCCCCCATTCCATGTTCTGTGGATTATCCACAACCAAAACTATGTGCATGTTTTTTGTTGTTTGGTTGAACAATCCTGTCCGCTCCCGTCTCTTTCAAAATAAAAATTACCTTCCCAGACAACTGAACTGCATTCTCAAATAAGTTTCGAGGGAAACGTTTTTCCTCCCGGATTACAGTTGCAGTTATAAACACGTGGTTAAAGTTGTGAATTTAAACAAAACAAAAACACAACAAAACTACTTGGTTATGTTTAGGCAACAAAATTAGCAAACTCAAACTTTCCATTTTCGTACCTATCTATATTTTGAAGGTTTGTGCAGAAGGGTTTGTTCATAGATCATTCATAGCCTGGTTTATAGAGCAAGTTATCCCTAAAAGCATGCAGATAAAAGCTAAACAAATATAATGGCTGGTGACAGTATTTTCTGATTTATGGGGTGATGAAGAGAGATATCCCAAATTCCCTTTGAAAATATATTTGACTAATATTTTAAAGATAGGAAAACAAGAATTTTGAGCCTGGCTTTATCCAAAGTTCTAAATCCTCTTCTGGATATAGATGCAAATTAGCACATCTTCAATAAGATTTCATCATTTCAATAAATGTCAAATAACTTGCAATACACAAAAAGGAATTGACTTCATGAAAGTAATCCATAGTTTCATGTTTATATCTTTTAGTTCAAATGTTTACCCTATTCACCTGTAGTGTCTCCCCTTCTGCCCACTGCTGGTCTGAACACAGCTTTACTGTAGCCCTGTTTGTTTTCCATCCTTTGTCGATTGTTGAGAACAAAAGGTTTCTTCCTCTGGACCTACAGGCTTCCCCTCCTCAGGTAGTTGGAGGAGACAGAGATGATGGGGAGATGTGGTCGGGTGGTGCAGGATCGAAATGGGTGATGGTGACTGCGTGTCACCAGGTTCACCTCTGCGAGCTGTAATTCACCTGACATTTTCACATGCGCTTAATTGCCATTCATTCTATAATAGAGTACATTGTGCTCATAATGGCAGGAAATGTCAAGTCAGCATTTAAAGGGGAGGATCCCTGCAAATTGCTTTCCTTTTAGATGAAAATATACCCCTCCGTCCCCAGACGAGGCTCGGAGCGGCGCGATGGCACTGTTGACATGTGTGATTTTCTACCTGATTCATCACACCAAAGGTTGTGCTACTGTAGCTTTATTCATGGCATTTAACTTGAACCCCCGTCGGCTCAAAACACATAATTTACCACGCGCTCTTATTTAAAGGTGAGGGCTGCTGACACACCGAGTTAGATGAACAGATTTTTGATTATTTTTCATGATGTTATTTTGTGTTTCGTGTTCCCGCAGCGCTTTGTGTCACCTTTGAGGTATTTTCCAAACTTTTTGACACTTTGATTAACAGGAGCGATGATGCTGAAGAAGGGAAAGGACAAAGAAATTACGATAATAAACACTTGGAGAACTCGAGCTCAAGTACTGTACAAGATGTAATTAAAGACTGTCACTTTATGCCTGCGTTTAGAGCGACTCCCATCTGTGATAAAAGGTTCAAGTTCCTAAAGTGTATTGTGGTTTTTCTTCATTTACAAAGAACTGCAGCTCATTTAATTTTCACAGCCTCAGTGTAAATGCTTTTTTTTTTTACATCTTAAGATTATCTTGCCAATGCCTTATTTCTTCATCCGTCTTCACAGATATAAAGAATACACTATGACTGTGAGTAAATCGACCATTTACGGCCCTTGATGCAATCTCTTGTATTCATCAGAAATCCCTCACAAACAGCCAGAAAGTGTTCAAAGTCATTTTAAGATAACCTTGACAGTTGAGACGCCACAAAACGCGTGAAACACAAAAGGCATCATGAAGAAGGTGAGAGGAGGAAGGGGGAGAAGAGGAAGAACAGGAGAGTAGGGGGGTGATGAAGGAGGAGGAAGAGGAGGAGGGAGAATAAATGACATTCGACTCTGAGGTCCACCTTGGCCACCTGATTGTTCCAAAATGAGAGCAATGCCCGACCCAAGAACGAAAAGAAAAAGGAGAGAGAAAAATCAATACAGCGCAATTAAACACAAAGCATGGCTCTGTGGAGCGGAGGGGGATTTGTTATTTATTAAATTCACTCCTCCACCTTCTTCGCCCCCAAACCCCATAACTCCTCAGTCTTTAATGCATGAGCTGCCCCTCTCGCTCCTGTCCTCTCTTCAGGTAATCTGACCTTTGTGGTTCGGACAGGACTGAAACGATTGCGAGAGAAGACCGGGGGAAGTCAGGAGTGTTCTCGCGTATTGATCCGAGCCCCGTCAGCTTTGCAGCAGAAGTCGAGTTGCTTTGGTTTTGGAGAGGAAGCGAGTCGCTCTGGAATATTTTTTACACCTCTGTGGTCACGCCGCAGGGCATAAAGGGCGTTTCTGATTTTTTTTTTGCTCCCCCTCAGATCAAAGGTGCATTTTAAAAACACTGACACAAACATCTGCAGGGTTTTTTCACAAAGGTATATTCGTAATCATACCACAGCACAGTGGCCTTCTGCAGCAAATATCTGATACATTTGACGTGGTTGTGATATTTCCCAACTTTGCAGTTAACAAGCACGGCTTAAATACTCTGTTAAACAATTGTCGGACACAAAATTTGAGCTAAACAAAAATAAATCCAAGAAGAAGTGAGGTGGGGGTTCCTTTAGCCCCTGATCCGACAGCGCGCATTCTGCAGGTTGAAAAAGCGAGGCGCACCACGCTGCCTCTTTTTTGTTCAAGATGCACTATCAAGACACTTTGCTGCATCTTTTGTTATTTATTGTTGTTGTTAGGCACCACAGAATGAGTAAGAACATTAGCTCAACACAAACCATGAACCGTATGACTATTGGTACAGTTTAAATGAATAAAAACAACCCACCCAAAATCTCAAATGCCACACTAAATTGCCTCCCACTGTTTTGCATTCAGATCATGGTACCTACCGTTGGTAGAGTAGCTCCGGGTATTCCAGTAAATTTACCACAATGAGAAAAATGATGTCGGGTGCTTGTCTGCTCTGAGCTAATTTTTTCCAAATTGATATGTTCAGGGCGTTTCTGGGGAAACGCGAGGCGCATGGAGCAGAAAGCAATGCAAACACAGAAGCAGTGGGAAAACACTTCACTCTCATTTAATTCAATTAAAAAAAGCTGCTCCAGGCTGCTAATACACGCTCTGTCTGATCAGGGCCTTAAAGGTCACCATTTTGCCAAGTCCATATATTACAAACTCATTTAAAAATTAATTATTTAGATTTTATTCTGGATCCCAAGTTTTCTGAAAATAAAAAAATAAACCATAAAACGATGCTCCAGATATAAATAATATTTCTCTTTGATGTGATCAGGGATCCATACAAACCCGGTGTCTTGTGTGATATATATACATATATATATATATATATATATTTATATAATTAAATACAGAGAACACATTTACACATCATACTTTAACAGCTGCCTTTTACAGATACAGAACAAGACTAGCAATAATTTAGCGTTGGTCTTCTGAAATATCTGACTATTTAGCTGCTAAATGCTCCACTATGTTCATCAGCTAGCCGCTAACTTTGTCTGTCCACAATTTGGTGTTGAACCAAAACACAAACTGAGCCAACATTAAAACTATTTTGAGGTTAATTACTGAGTTGACTGATAATTCTTTGTGGAGTTGTCACTATGACCAATACCTTTCTCATTACACACAGTTATTTGACCCATTGTTAATACAAAGATATAAAAATGCTGACTTGGGGGAAAATGTAAGGGAACGGGACGCGGTCTCACCTCGGCCACTGCCCTGACAAGCTCCGTCGTCTTTGAGGCCGGCTTCATCTTGTTAGAGGTGGATTCAGCCTTAAGAGCAGGTTAATCTGACAGAATAAACTGCTGATGCCACGATGACCCCTTACTCAGTGATAATCAATGCAGACCGCACAGCTGCTCCGTATGTATCAAACAGTCTGGTGCAGCAAACCGAAGTCTGAATTCTGCAGGAAGCAGGCTGCCCGGTTGACACGGAGCTTTTCCATCTGTTTGACGACAAGCCTTTTCGCACCAAGCACAGATTTTTGATTCGCACTCGCACACCCTTGTTTAACCTTCGTGCAACGGGGAAAAACCCATGTGGACGAACCTCGATTTCAGCAGGTTTTTTTTTGCATTTAAAAATACATGTTTGACCAATATAATCCTTTTTTCCAACTGGTAAATATATAATGTCGCCATCATTCTGCATAATAGTAAGCCATGTGCTTCTGTCTGTTGCAGTAGACAAACACTGTTTGTTGTTGGAGAGTGTGTATTTTCGGCCTACAAAACAATGGAAGTTTTTTTTCCGGGAAACGGACTGTTGGACAAAAGGGCTTTTTTCAGTCCGATGGCACATTTCTTCGACGACTACCTCAACAACCCAATGAAGGAAAATATGTGGCTCGAGATCGCTCAGCAGCTGGAATACAATGAAGATGGTAATGTCGTCGATATGCACTTGCTATCGATATATGCTGGTCACGGAATGGGGCTAGCCACAACAGCTATAACGATAGCATCAAATTTGGGTTTTGGTTAGTTTATGTATTGCGTTGTTATGGTTAGCCCCTTAGACATTCTCTGTCTGGGTAGGTTCTTGTTGTGTGGAGTGGACGAGAGCACTATTTAGGAGGAAAGTCAATGGGCCTCATTGACGAACATGAAATGCGGATAATTCGCATAGGAACCGGTGTGCATAGTTGTAACCGGCATTTTAGCGTCACGCTGTTTTATTTTTTTCTCCAACGTTATAAAATCAGAAGTGGAAACGTACACATAACTTTTCCAAGGTTTGAAATACCTTTATATAAGAAGGTCTTTTAACCCTTTTAAGTCCTAAATGTTCAATCAATCTAGAAAAAAAGGAATTGCCTTCCAAGCACAAGGACAAAAGTTATTTTAGGCTTTTATTTCCTATATTCCTTTCTCTGATGACTTTGTGTGATTGACGACCTTGTGGGAGCATCTCTATACATTAACGCTCGCACACACACACACACACACACACACACCTGACCTCCACAAGCACCATCTCCCGAGCCTCTGCTTCCCTCCCTCCTCCTACGAAAACCCAGAGGAAATTAGAGGCCTTGTGTCGTTGTTTTCAATGGACCTTGTTTCTTTTCTTTTCTTCTTCACTCCTTCCCTCTCTCTCTCTCTCTCTCTCTCTCTCTCTCCCTCCATCCGCCTCTTGGTGAATTTGATCCAGGCCCGGGATGCTGAAGCAGGGTGAGTAAATGAAATATTGATCCGCTGCTCCGTGGCCTTGCCTTCACCTTGTCCTGCGTGCTGAGTTACCGACTCTTCCGTTCTGCTTGTAATAGGAATTATTACAGGAGGCCGGGGCGAGTAATTACTTGGCATGGCGGAGAGGGCGAGGAGGAGGGGCTGCTGTATATTTCCTCTAAAGAAGTTATTTACCGCACTTGCTACCTTCAACCCAGCGCTGCCCCCCTCGCTCCCCTCTGACCGCCCCTCCTGCTGCAGCCATGTCTTTCTTAACCTTAATTCAATTCTTTTAACCATCATTAATCATACGCGGCGTCAAGGGAAGTTTATCAAACGTTGGCTGGCCTAAGAGGCTGCGAGGCTAACTGCAGCAACACAAGGACTGTGTGCAGGAAATGTGTGTGTGTGTGTGTGTGTGTGTGTGTGTGTGTGTGTGTGTGTGTGTGAGTGAGTGAGTGAGAGAGAGAGTACCATATCTGTCTTCATTTCCTTAACAGTACCTGTGTTGCTTATCAGTTTCCCACCACATTCCAACCATGTTTTCGAGTGTGAAGTAGCAAATGACAAAATGAGGTACATTTGAGAAATGCCAGCATGGATGCTAAAATCTCTTGCCCAAGATCATGTCCTGTTTGAAACTGGAATTTAAAGTTGACTCACTTTGATTTACGTCTGTAACTTAAATAATTGAAGCTCTGTTTTATAAAGTCTCCATCCCGAGGAAATTGTCTAAATCGATTTAAGAGTTGAGATGCTGGCAGGCTGATACATATGTTTGTTTTAATTTTCATTATTGTCATTTTGCAGTGAAATTTACTATTTAAACCATTAAAGTTGAAATTCAACAGTAAATCAACCCGCTTCAGTACATGTCAACTCCTTAATAACCATATTTGAGTGATAGCTGACAAAAGCATTTGTAAGTGTTTGTTGTGTGTTTTCGAAAAATGTCATTGTAATTTTAATACCAAAAGTTACACCTGTTAATATGTTGATGTTTGATCACAATAGGTGTACTTTAGGCTTGAACCGACCACAAATGCCTGAATACCTCTGTATTCTTTTGAGGTCCTAACGTTGTCAACAGTTTGAAGAAGCTTTAACAGCTAAAACAGTTGAAACAGTTGAAAATGTCTCATTTTGAGTTAACAGGGAGACTAAATTAGCCTGAACATGGAATAAAGTACTGAATGTAGTCAATCAAACAGAAATCACGGCGTAGCAATGTCTACATTCTACAGATCTGATCATGTGATTAGAGATCTAAAATAGTGTCTCTATACATTGTGGTGTGAGTGGCCTCCATCCAGGCCTCTGTTTGTGTCCCGTGTGAAACCAAGTCAACACTTACTCACTTATTTATATTTGAATAACGTAATAAACATACACATTTTAAGCGAAACCATGAGTTAATGAAACCTAATAAAGTAGTTTTGTAGCGTTTTTGTTTCGTTTAAAACGGAGACCGTAATCCAGGAGAAAATACGTTTCCCTAGTTTGGTTGTAAGAGAACGTAAGAGATGTAAGAGACAGGGTTTTAAAATCTGACACTTTCGGTTATGCTGTTTTAACCAATATGTTTGTTAAAGCTGAATTAGTTTTCTCTGCAGAATCCTTCTTGCTGCAAAGATTTGACAACTACGACAAGTTCTTTTACAGAAGTAGTAGGCAGTACACGAGTACTGGTCACTGAGCTGTAGCCCATTTAACTGTCGGGTTCAGAAGGTTTCAGAGTTGAAAGCATGGACACCAACACAATTATGGAATAAAAAAAAATCAAGCTTGTGTGTGTCCTACAGCTTTAAGCAATAAATCTTTTTTTTTTGCATTGATATTGGTCAAATTGAAGAAGGTAGAGGTTTTGTTAAAGTTTTAGCTTCAGGGAAGTCTTGTCTTCGGTTTAAAATAAACTTTCCTCCCAGTTGCAAACTTCATAAATTTGAAATGAACCTCATCTCACTCCACAACATTTTGGATTGCCAAGCTTTTGTTTCCGTGTGAGGAAAGAGTCGGTGGGCTGGACACCTGCAGCAGTGACCCGCTGCTATGTTGGAGTTTGATGTATTCCTGCGTCGCTCCATGAGGAAGTGGCCGTTTGTTTGGGTGATAGATCCACGCCGGTTGCGTCCTTGCCTTAGCGGTGGCCTGTCTGGTTCTGCCAAACTAGGTGATACCCCACTGCATCAGAGTCCCGCTGAAGGTCACCACTGATGGGGCAGAGGAACTAGGAGCGATCCATCCTGGGACGGGACACTGGTTTAACAAGGCTACGGGGCTGAGGAGGGGGGGAGGGGAGAAGGAGAAGAAGTAACCCAAAGCTTTATTTTGTGGATGCTGTTGAACCGTCTGATGGCATCTTCGTAGTCTGAACACGTTGGTTTAATCAAAAACCTTGAGAACCTTTTCTCCAATGTGTCAGGAATTCCTTTCAGGCACAAGAATTCCTTTTGTGAAATATATTTTACAAATAGTATTCAGCCGTTGTGATGGACTTCCGTTGGCTGCAGTAAATTTGACAGAGGAAATAATGTAGAAAATAATGAAAAATATTTACAGAATATCCTCCGAACTAGCAGCTTTCAAAGACATTAAGGCTCTACAGAAAAGTCCCACGTCATTTAAGTTTGTATTCGTATTTTCTCTGTAAATGAATGTTCTGGGAATGAATACAATAATTGGGTCCCAATTTATTAAATATAGAATATTTGGTGTGAATAGTGTACTGTAAGTGAGCAAATAAAGGTGTGCTTAAAGTTAGAAGTGCAACACAAAGGGAAGATGTGAAGTATACTTGATGATCAAAAGGCGTCGTCGAGGCAAATCCGGTCGGCAGACGTTTTCTAAACAATATGATGAACTCAGAAAAGAAAGAGAAGGAGCAGACAAATTCAGATGTTACAAATGAGACGAGAGGAGAGAGAGCAACGCGATTGAGAAAAATCCACGAGTTATACTATTTAACTATATAACAATAATATATTTAATGTGAGCGGAACGACACAAACGGCCACAGAGTATTTGATAATTAGGGAAATTGGCTTATTACCGCCACATTGACAACGGCGCTTTGTCACTCAAGAGTATTTTCGCCACGATCTGGCACGTTTTAATTGCGCGGAAGCAGTGATGTAATTAACGGGACGGAGAAAATGACCCGAGTAGAGTCCAAAACTCACGCCGTGGTCCTCAATGTAGCCCTCTACATAGATATCTCTGGATTGTGAGTAGGGAGTTGCGAATGAGTGAATGATTTTGCACACAAACTTAGTCTTCCTTGAAAAACAACGTTTGCAACAGCAATAAGCGAAGGGAGCAGGAAGACTACGAAGCACATTAGATGATCGGGCACATGAGTGTCACTAGAAGGTGAGTATAGTGGGGAGAGCTCAGATCAGCTCAACAGGAGAGGAATCAAAGATTGTTAGAACTGAAGACACACTTTTGTCATTGATTACTACGTCTACGTGCACTAAATATTACGTTTTTGTGCTCTCCTTCGGGAAAAAAGACAATATTCCTACTAAGCTGTTAACATGGCTGATGAAAGTGAATATTACTCGAATTTTTTCGTTTACATGCAGCCGTGCATACTCCCAATTAGCTGTTTCGGTTTCCATCCACTTCTGAGGAAAATGTTTGTTCGTGGAAACATTTTTCTGAGTAGATTTAAAACATTATTGATATTCTGGCATGTGTTTTTTTAAATTTTAATTTATTATAATTTATTATCAAATAAATTGCAGTGAAATTTACTCTTCAAGCTGTGACATTTTAAATCCAACCGAACATTCTCCAGCCTCAGTAAGGTAGTAGTTTTTAATATAATATCAATGTTTGATCGTAATATATCTAGAAATGACCACGACCTCTTAACAGCCCATTAAGTGGTGGAGGAACACAATGGGTTAAAATTCTGTGCCAAATCCACAGAAATGAAGCCAATGGCAAGTCAATTATGATCCTTTTTCGTGGTGGACACACACATTTCCAGGACTTTTTTTTTCTCCTAAACCTAACCAAGTAGTGTTGTTGCCTAAGGGCTTTTACACAACAATTTATTTTATTTTATTTGCAATTGATCCGCACATCAATATATATTTTTAGAACTGTTGTTTTTAACGTTAATGTTCATTTTTCTGTTTCCCACCGCAAATAAAGGCATCAACCAATCCTGCTGTGTGGAAGGGGGTTGAGTTGCACCAATATTTATAAAACAACTAGAAGGCTCCGTAGTCTGAAGCAAGACAGCAACGTTTATTAATCCTTTTAACCTTGACAAAGGCAGCACATAGCCGATCCACTCCTCACCCTCTTACCTTTCACAATAAAAGCCAAAGACATATCTATTTGCAGACTAGTATTGCACATTTTTGTCAGCCTTTGGTGTGTAAATGACGTGAAATGGTTTCCGTGATGTCGGCGCGTAATTTTAACACTTTTCATTTTTCGTTTCATGAATTTCTGAGAGATCGTGTTAGCTTCAATACCCGTGGATTCTTTTGAAGGCCTTTGTCACCTGTTTGAAGAAGCTTAATGTCAAACTTTTTGAGTTAACAAGGAGACTGAATGCACTTAGAGTGAACTTGGAATAAAGTACATGGTCTTTGAATTCAGCACCTCAAACTAAAATCACACCGTAGCAATGTCTACATTCTACCGTTCTGATAGTTTCTCTCTACATCTTGGTGTGAAAGTCTTGAACAAAGCCTCCACCCAGACCGCTGATGCCTCAGGATCCCGACGGAGCCTTTCCAGGCCGGCCCTCTCTAACAAGATCAGACCCAGCCCTCATAGATTCTATTATCCAACCACTATATTACATTACATCTCCATTTACGAACCTTAAGCAGCTCCGAGCACGGCTGGGGCTTCGACCTTGTCAAAGAGGAGAAACTCTGACCAGATTGAGTAAGAGAGTGAATGAAGGAGGAGAGAGAAGAGCGGAATAAAATCCTCAGAGAGACTGGCGGAACTGTAGGAAGAGCGTTTGAGAAGATGGAGAGAGCGGGAGGAGGAGGGGGAGAAAAGGGAAAATAGAAAATCGATAAGCCGGGGGAGCAGGAGGATGAAGATTGAAGGATGATGTGGATGGGATTTGGGTGGGGGGCAGGGGGCAGGGGAGGAGGTGGCGTTTGAGAGATTGCGGAGTAGCTTAGGGCGCTGACGGTGATGAGCATCGCTGAGAACGTATCGATGGAGGCGCCGGAGACGGCGGTGACCAAAGGTGACCAGCTCGTCTTCGGAGATGTTTGGGGGTCACAGCTTTCCGACTTTAGCGGAGAGACGGACGGAGTCTTCTCCTGTTATTGAGACATGTCCATTTTCTCCCTCCTGTGATCTGAAAACATGTCTTCGGGAACTTCAGCTATTGTGACACTCCATCCGCCTCATTGTCCAAGAAAGAGGCAGACGATCACTTTGTCAATGATTTATCTTTTCAAGGTGATAGTCTGCACAAAAAAAACAACAACAAACAACTTGATCTGTCAGTCCTCCTCACTCAGTCTAGTGTCCTTGGCTATTGTGGGGAAGTCACTTCCCAAACAGACACGAAAAAAAGGCATTTGTTCATCAAGGGGAAAAAAGCTGTGATTGATTCATTTTATTTAATCTCTTGTTACTGTTGAGGGTTCGATGGTTTTTTACTTTTTGATTGAGGCTAGCATCGAGGCTCTAGATGGGAAAAACACGATAATTCAACGCGATATAGAGCATGGACATTGTGTACAAACATCCATGTCTCCTTCAGGATAACTTATTTTCAACAATCAAATACATTTATTATCATAATATTGCTGTTGTTGGACCTGGACTCCATTTACTTCAATTCATCAAGGATTTCTTATACCTCCGTTCACCGTGGAGGCAAGAAAGACAAAGTCTTAAACAAATAGTAATTTTGAGGGCGAAGTATTCCTTTTAATGTGGCCTTGGATGACTTTGTTGGCAGTTAACCACTTCTTATCTACAGAGCCTGTCTGGGTTTGGAAATCAAGCCTCACCCTCCACACAGGAGGAGACTGAATCTAAACAGTTTAAGCCGCTGAATCACTGATCCACCACCTAAACAAGGACAATTGTAATGCCAAATAATCCGCTCCATCTATTTTGCTTCTCAAAAAGTCACATAGAACCCTTTGGATGAGGAACAGCGGGGGGACTTGTAAATGATTCTCCATTTGTCAGAATGAGCGATTGTAAATCGGAGGCATCCATCGGTGATGGTGATGCATTTCCCCTCTCTCGGTCCGCACAGTGATTATAACTCTCATTTGGTTCTCATATTACATCACTGGAAAGCCTGCCAGTGCTCCGGGCGTGCATTACTTACAAACTAATGTACCCACCCAGCCCAGATATAGTACACTTCATGCCCTAATGTTGCCTGCTGCTTCCTAATACGGCCATTATTTGCCAGCATACTGATGTTTTCTCATCATGTTTGGTAACTGAGGAATGTGCAGGCAGATAAACACTCACATGTGGAGACACACAAACTCTTATTTCCTCTCCTCCTGTCTGTCTCTCCGTCTCCCTCCTCTTCTCGTCCCTCTCAGCTTCTCTATTTCAGAGGAAGGACCTAATGAATATTTCCCTTTGAGTGGGAGAGTGTAAAACAAACACAAGCCTGGATCTCCTTTCCCTTTTTTGTGGTTCCTTGGAGGGAAAATGTAAGATGCATGAAAAAGAAGTGAGACTGAAGATCACATGCAGTATTTTGGCATCTGCACTGCCTCCTCTCACCAAATCCTCTCCAGTCCTGAGATCATCTCCAACAACATGGCCAACACTGAGGAGAGAGAGAGAGAGAGAGAGAGAGACTGTTGAAAAGATATCTGCCACCCAAACCGAGCTGCTGATAACTGCAGATATTTAAAGAATTAACATAGATGCATGATTTAGGAAAAGTGAGAATGCGATTATGTCCCAGACGAAATGCCTTTGAATTTTTCATCAGGTATTCTTGTACTTTTAAAAATCTGACCTCATGTTGTGTCAGTTGGGTTTACACACAGACTCAAAGACAAATTGTTACAAAGAATACTGCAGATTTTGAGAGAAAACTCCTCAGCTTCTGCACAGTGCAGCAAGAGAAAGCTTGAGAAGCGTAGGATCAATAGATAAGAGTGATCCTTCAACTGGCCAATCATCATCTTCAGTGTTGTAATTTTGGGAAGGTATGTCTCCTCCTCATATCCTCCTCACTCTGAGCCTTGCAACATAGTGTTTGAGAACTTAGGTTCAGAAGCTCAAAGATAAACTCCCATTTCATGATAGCTTCTTCTCAATTGGGCCATAGTATTATATACATCATTTAGAAACAAATGAAGCCGTAACTAGAAGAGGCATTTACATGACTAGTTTTTAATGCAATGAGTTTTATATAAAAGGTCTAGGTCTCTCATGTCTGAAATGTGCTGACCAGGGCTTTTATTCCGAGTTAGATAATAGCTCCATGTAAACTCAGCTCTTGTTAGTCTCTGTTAGCTCCAAGGTTCTCCAGGGTGGTTGTTCAGTGCAGCAGGCCTCCCCGTGGCCACGCCTGGTGTATCGACTCTGATCAAAGGGGCTCCGGCGGGAAGATTACCCAGAGAGTCGGGGTTTCCGCTGGGCACAGATGGCACACAGCGAGGCTGGAGGCCCGGGGCAGGAGCTGGTGAGGAAAATCAGAGAGATGTGGGCACGGTACTGGGGCCGTCTTGGGAGAAGAGCCCCCTGGCCGCTGACAGTCCATCCAAATAGAGGCAATCTTACAGCCCCTCAAGGGAATGGCTTGCAAATGTACCAGCAGGAGGAGGAGGGAGGAGGGAGGAGGGAGGGGGGGGTGAGATGAGGAAGGGGGAGAAAGGATGATGTGGTGGAGGAGAGGCAGGCAATCTCGGTGTGTCCTTTGAAGCTTGTCTTATGGCTTTTCTCTGTCAGGTCTCTCTCCAGGGACACTCGGGGAATCTGGTTCTGGAAGGCATCCGTACTCTAAAAATCGGAGGCTGAGTTCAAGCGTCCACTCTGGGAAGTGTCTGCATACAGTGAAGAGCTCCCAACATAACCTGTGACATTCAGACTAGCCTTAGATCAGGGACAGTGACATGTCAACAAGGCACGACAACGTGGGTCGACAAGATGCAGAATGTGGCTAAAGTAGAAAATCGTATTTCTCTAGTTTTGTACATGGCAGGAAGGAGAATAGAGTGCAAGACTGCAGTTTCAGGACAAAAAAAACTGCATTCAAAGGAAACAGGGAGGTTGTACACACACAAAAAAAAATATTGATGTAACATTTTGACCTACAAGGGCTTTACCAGGCTTTTTCTCCGTGAAATGATAACATTTCGGAGGGGGACAATTCACTAAACACAGCTTTACACCAACAGCCATGAAAGCAATCAACACAAGCCTCTCTACCCTGTTCTTTCAACTTAATTCAGACTTTTCCGCTGCACTGGCTGCTCTGAACACGTCCTCGTATTAAAAAAAGAAAATGAAATACGTTGTTTGTAACTGTCTTCCAGAATGACACACGTAGGCGTCTTCTGATCCGACATCCCTTTTGGCACAACATCATGTGTCAGTGGCTTCATAAACAGTTACAAATCGCTGTTGTAAAACTAAATGTTTCCTGATTATGTAAGATCTGGTCACATGCTTTAAAAAAAATAGGGGGCAGCATTTCCCCTCCACTACTGGGGCTATACGCTCTAAATTTACAGTCGGGCCAAAATACTATCGTATAGTCATAGTTAAATGCCACTTCGGGCTAGTAAATCCAGCAACGATAACTAAAGACAAAGTTTATGAGCTGGACCACAATCGAGCATTTAGTTGTGGCGTTATAGGTGAAACTCCATTTTTCATTACCATAACTATAACTATAACTTTGGTCTTTGTTGTCTAATAAATACACAATTTGGGATATAGGGGCAATACAAAAATTTACTTTGGGTAAGTAGCCGGTGTACCGTTTGATAGATTGATGAAACGAAAACACAAGTCATTTTCCTGTTTCTGCCACTTTGGATTTAATATAATAAACAAACTATCAGTACATACAATGACCCTGTAACTTCTACTTCTGCGCCCTCTCATGTTTGACTGAGGGCAGACTGAACGCTGCAGTGACTCAGTATCTCCTCTCCAGGTACAAGTAGTATTACAAGACAGTACGGTTAGTTCATTTTTTTATGGTTTGAACTGGTTGAATAGATATCCGCACACTTAAATGCATTCAGAGAGCACTTTATTTGTAGCTTTCGGTCTGAAGGACCTTCATAAGAGCAAAAGTGTTCTCTGCATAAATTTAAGTGTGCGGATATCTATTCTACCAGTTTGAGCTCTTTGATACTTCCAGCACCTTATTTAAGATAAAGCCGGATGAAGCTATGGTTATCCTGCATTTACCTTGATGGTTTGAACTAAAATTCTCGCCACATATTACACATTGCACATTGCAGCCTCCACATTTTGGACTGTTGGTTAGACAGAAGAAGCAATTTGAAGGCACCACCCTGGGATTAAGTGATAATTGAAATAATTATCAGTTGCATCAGTTGGTTTAATAATAATTACACCGAAGGAAAGTTTAAAAAAGTTCATGTTACCTCCACTTTAAGAGATATAGTTGTACACTAAAGAGTGAAGTCTTTGTAATGCATTAAGCAACATGTTATTAGAATCACATGAATTAAAGCTTTGTTTTCTTTGTTTTTAAACCAGTTTTCCTCCTCGAAGACCTGCATGTGTTTGTGCCTGAGCTTTAGTCTTTTCTGTAGAGGTCTCCGGTCAAAAGCCTATCTTTAGCCTGCTGCGTGATTGTGGCAGAGCTCTGTAGGCCTTGTTTAGTCCCCTAGTGCAGAACTAATGTGCTTCAGATCAATAGTGCTCAGAGGCAGGGCTGAGATGAAGTCTGCACAACAGCAACAGAATCATGGCCACAGTGCTCTCACCATGCCACCCCGTCTCTCTCTTTCTCTCACTGCTTCAGACTTTCCTTGTTTAAACTGAGTTTAAAAAGGTGTATAATGCTTTAAAAAAAAAAAGTGCACCGTTGCTGCAGAAAGAAAAAGAAAAACACTCTGGGAATATGTGGTCTTTCTATTTGCTGATATGGTTTTCATCGTGACACATTTTCTCTCAAATGTCCACATTGATTGTCTTTTCTTCTTTTTTCCTCTTTCAATTTCTGTGAGGCAATTCATGTATGGTATTCTTCAAGCTTGGTCAGGACTAAATAGCCTTATCTGAGCCTGCCTCGTGTACGGCGTGTCAGAGACGATTGTTTTCGGAGGACATCACAGGCAGATAGACAGATACTGCCGTATGCCGGCTCCTTGTCAATTCTCTGAGCGGCAGCATGTGCGTTCACTCTGTGTTATCAGGTGGGAGATTGATTTCTGTGTCCATCTTGTTTGCCCTTCCCTTTGTGTTTCAAAGCTCAATTTAGAGAGGCCTATGATGTATTGACGCACGCACCGTGAATTACCCTGCTAAAAGATGCACGCGCACAAAACGCCTTGCAGAAACGGATGGGTTCTGTCCTTCCATTTGCGACGGCGGGTTGTTGCCGTTCAGGGCACGTCCTCGTTGTGAGGCGCCGCGCGATGCCTCGCAGAGATGAGGCT
The DNA here is from genome assembly GCA_016806645.1 of Ophiodon elongatus. NCBI lineage: Eukaryota > Metazoa > Chordata > Actinopteri > Perciformes > Hexagrammidae > Ophiodon > Ophiodon elongatus. The sequence continues at coordinate 670,015 of JACSYO010000503.1, read as the reverse complement.
CACGTTTGGCAGCCAAATGTCTGACTGCAGCAGCACTAACTAGATCAAGCCGCACTAAAATAGGATGTCAATGGTGACTAATATGAAGAAACTATTTGCCTCGTGGCCAAGCTTTTTTTTTTGGGAGGGGGGGGGCTCTATGCGCCTTGCAAGCGCATTCATCACTCTGCAACACAATAAGCGAACAAACACCATCACTCCCTACAGCAGAAACCCGCCATCCCCCTACACACACACACACACACACACATATACACACACACACACACACACACACACATTCTCCCTCCATAAACCTGGGCCTTTACTTCATTACCTCGACAGGCCGTTTGTAGGCCTGAATGCTGCACATCTAATTAAGAAACTTGCTTAATTAAAAAACAGGCAATAAGCCTTTAATGGTGACGGAAAATAATGACCATGTCAGTGAGGGACAAAGTAATGACCAAATGAAGTACTTGTGCTTGTACTTAGAGATCCTCGACTGCCGTCCGCCTCGACTGCAGTCGGACCTGCAAAACCCTCAGCCAGCCGCCATTGTTGTTTGGTCAGGAGGACAAATTAGATAGTTAGTGGCTGTAATAGATGTGGCAGTAAAAGCTACCATGGTCATATTAGCTCTGCTCCCTCACCCATCAAGAGCCGAGCAGAATATCAGCCACTAAAGGCCTTGAGGAGAGGAGGCACCGCTGCAGAATACAGAGGAGCATCAAGATAAATGCCAACGGGCCACAGTCATTTATCTCCCCGTAATGTTTCAGGTCTATAATTATGTTCATTCCGTCTCTGTGATGTACAGATTTGAGAGTTCAGCGGCATCAGATGGTTGTAATATTGTTAAGTGTTGAGTCTTTGATGCTAATTGTCAGACGTTTGACCTGGTTCCCCTTCAAGCCGGGGAACAAACGTTTAAAATCCTGTAAAAAAAAAAGAAGAAGAAAGGACACACGTGTGTTTAACGAGTGAGGTTTGGAAATAATAGACATGTACACTTCAGACTTCAGTCTGAAACACCACATGCATATTTACTAAACTCAAATTTTAATAGAATCACAACTGATAAAAGGCTGCACTCTCCTGTCTTTTGCACATACCAGCAAAGATTCTCCATGATCAGGAATGTTATTCATTAAAGGGATAGTTCAGATTTTTTTAAGTGGGGTTGTATGAGATACTTTACATAGTCAGTGTATTCGGCACAGTAGATCACGGTCTGCACGTTTTCTGTTTGGAGAAGCAGAAAGGAGTTCCTGCACAGGGAAAAAAAAGCAATGAACTGCTGTTGACGGGGGCAGCAGCAAAACATAGTTTAACCACCAAAGAATTTTATGTTTCAGTCTACGTTATATTTAAAATATTTTCACTGCTTTCTTGCCATCAGACAGCCCTCTCCGAAGGGGAACTGAAGCCGTTATGTATGCTCTCTTCAAACCGCTGTCTTTATGGGTTAGTTTATTTTGTGTTGTTGTGTGACTTTGGTGAATCCGGACTAACCGTTTACAACAATAGTAACCCTGAAAATAAAACTAACCAATCGAGGCATGTCATTCTTAAAGCAAGTGTAAACATACTCATCATCCACCCTCATTATTTTCTATATTCTTTTTTCTATATGAGATTGAAATTATTTTCACATGTTTGTGCTGTGAAAAGAAAAGTACGGTGTAAAATGTGGCTGTATTGAAGATTTTATTTAATGGACACAAAAGGGCAACCCTTGCCCCAGACTCCTTCAGGTTAGCGGCAGATTGTGGTCATGGTTTAAATAATGAAAATGAGACACGATGTGAACCTGCATCAAAAGCTCTGAACACATGTACAAAACCTTCACATGTAAAGGATCATTGAAACAAAACCTTCACATGTAAAGGATCATTGAAACAAAACCTTCACAGGTAAAGGATCATTGAAACAAAACCTTCACAGATAAAGGATCATTGAAACAGAACCTTCACAGATAAAGGATCATTGAAACAGAGTGCGGACTTGCAGACAAAACAGGTAAGATAAAAGCTAATTTAATTTGGTTAAAAAACAAAAGCGAGGTCATCAACAAGCAACGGAATCCAAAGGGGCGTGCAACGAACAAAGCTATGTCTGAGTGGCAGGTATGTGGGCTGCAGTGAGTAGCTGACTAGGTACCTGGAAGCGGGTGTGCTGGTGAATGCTGAGATCAGGGTGAAAGGCAGGAACATTTTCACATGTCACAGTTGTAAAAACACACAGGTGTAAATAATACAAATATGATGATGGCTGGATTCCATTTCAGGGTCCTGGTATCGTGCATGATGGCTCACTGTCACACTGTCATGGCTTGCTGGGACACTTTAGTAAAAGTTACTAAAGTTATTTGTAACATCTGTGACCAGAATCTCTGTCCACACAATGGGGGTGAATAAAATGCTGTTTATGTTGAGCAGAGCATTAAGTTATTACATTTAAAATGACTACTGCCAACCAACATTGTGGCACTGATACTTTTACTTAAAGTGAGACTGATGTACGATGGCGTAATAGGGTTGTTGCTGGAAAAAAAAATATATATTTATATATATATACATATATATATATGGAGCCTGGGAAGGGGGGGGATAAACAAAAGATTTACGAGATTAAAGTTTTACGGGGGAAAAAACGATTAAAGTCACAAATTTACAAGAAACAAACATGGAAAAATGGGTGTGTGTCACTTCACTTTGCAAGGTTGGATCAACCTCATCACGGTCAAACCAGCAGTCATTTTTCATGTGGGATCTTACTTTGAAGAGTGACAAGTAACTATGAGGGCTAGGAATCACAGAGTAACTCACGATACTCGCGTTAAAGGCCACTGTGTTATCGATGGTATCACGATACAGCGTTCCTGCGATACTCGATACGTAGCGAGACAATCTACGGTACATCCAACGATTGATTTCAGGATCATTTATTGTCATTATGCAACACAGCCAAATGCAGTTGTAGCCAATTTGCAACACAAGAAAAACAGGACAGAAAACAAAACACAAACAGTAGTGCCTTTTTTAAATTTGCAACAGGAGAAGTGTAAACATGGTGTTATTTCCAGAACGGTCAAGAACACAATGCTCAGGCAATTTAGTGACATTCCTGCAGTTGTCTGTTTGTTTTTTTTGTTAATATTATTACTGTTTGCTTATAGAAAACAAAGGGAAAGTCCAACACATAAAATGTACCTCTCCAATGCCTTTTGATTATTTTATAAACACATTTCTCATGGTAAACTTACACATAGACACACTTATTATAATAAAAAAAAAGATGAATGAAGAGGAATCTTGATTTGTTTTGGTGGGTGTTTCATGGGAATGTGGATCTTTCAGATCAAGTTGAGCACCGCTTTGCAATGCACCACATTTTCTGTTACGTGTGTCATGCAGTGTGGGGCTCGCACTGGTCTGGTCTTGGTCATCGCTAGGTCTCGGTTTAGGTGGTCTTGACTACTGGGTAGAATTGTAAAGTAACACACATTGGAAATACTCAAGTACCTAAAAATAAAGAAATATAGTTCTTGAGTAAATGCACATACTTACTTTCCACCAATGCCAGTTCCAGAAAGAAGGGAAATACAGAAATGCAAAGTGCACTGCTCCTCTTTTTCACACATTGCCAGAGAGCTATTTGGTGCACTGTCCCTTTAAGGAGATATAACCATAACTAGGGAGAATGCCATAACTTTTGCTGTGTCCAACGTGTGATATAAATACCAGCAGCGTGGCTTGTGAATGCATGTAAATACCTTCATGAATGCTAATGGCACATTTACAATGTAAAGCAGAGCGTTTAAGAAGGTGAAGGAGCTCGAACGTAATGCGTTTGCTACATAACAGATGGTTGCATCCGGCTGTAAATTTCCTCACACAAGGCCAGCAACTCTGCCATGATGTGACCCTGCCGCCGAGCAGAGTGAGGAGGATGAAGTCAAGGATGAACGTGCTCCTCGCTCGGTTTAGGCCGAGCTGTGATCGGTGGGCTCCAGTTGAACGCCGTTGTTTGTTGCCGCGGCGAAGCGATAATTAACGCGTGTCTATCAGCGTGAGGGGGAGAATTTCTGAGGCCCAGTTGGGGGGTGGAAAGAGTTGTAAAGAGCAGCGGTCAGGGATAGTGTTCAGTGTGAAATGGCAGCAACGGTCACGAGCTTTCATGCATGGGAAACAAGTCACAGTGCCTTTTTAACCCGGACCTTGAAGTTGATGATGAAAGTCGGCACAGCTTCTCGTGTCATGATTGCAGACATGAAAGAAGAAAAAAAAATTCACCTCGTTATTCGCTGCGAACAGAACACACTCTTCAGTCACACAACGCGCCGTTTCTTATTTCATCCGAAGCCGCCGCTGCAGCACCGCCACTTTATCGCGTTTCACTGTTTCAATGGACTACAATGAGATGAGACACTTTTATTCCCGCAGGACAGGACAAAAGCTCTCCAGAGTGGAATCACTGACTCGAGCTTCAGAAGAATAAAAAAAGAAAACCCTCATGCGTCAAGGTTTCTTTCCCCTGCTCAAGTCAAAATGGCTTGTCATTATTAAATCAAATCAGATTGTATTTCTATCTGGAGCTCTGGAAGAGATTATTGCAAATTTGAAGTGGAGGTTTTCGACTCAGTTAATGAATTTGCCTTCAGTTTTACTTGTTGGTCTCATAGCTGGAAAAGCACCCAAGTTACTTTTATGTGAAAGTCTTACTTGAAATCAAAAATCCTCAAAATCTATGTAGGTCTGACCTAGTAAAATTTCCATAACACTTTCAACTCAGCACAAGTCTGAATTTATTCATGTGGAAGCTGCAGCATCTCGAGGTTGAATCTGCACACAGATAGCTTAAGGGGACACACGGGTGAATTGGGTAAAAAATATATATATAATAGATATCACCATGAAACTTTCCCAGCTGATTTCTTACATAGACTTTTATTTTGTCTTAAAGTTTTCCGATTTCTTTTTTAATACGCCAATTAAGCATTATCGTATTAATTGCATACATTTCAAGGGGATAAATCTAAAACACTGGTTAAAACCAGGTTAAAATAAAAAAATACATTTGATTTGATTATCTCTTTGTATCACTCCATAAATCAGAAAACACTAACAACCGCTATAAAAAACATTTGGCCATTTTCGTCACGTTTTTAGGAATAAAATGTTGTATAAATCAGGCTATGAATGATATATGAACAAACCCCTCTGTTCACACCTTCAGAATATAGATAGGAATGAAACTAGTTTGGTGTATATAAGTGCTACTGAAGTGGAGATGTCATCATGAAACGTCTCCAGTTGATTACTTACATTATGACATATATTTGCAAATGAGACATTATCTTAATGCCAACATTTGGTGACTTTAGGAGAAATCTACAAATGCAAATACAAGTCTCAAAAGAAGTCATTTTATGAAGGCAGATAGCCCAAAATCTCATAATTGATCGGTGCATGAGAAACCTTGTTTTCTGCATGTAGTGTCTCCGCTTAAACAGACGGAGCCGGTGTTCGACATCCAAAAAGAGCTTTGGTTTCGTTCACCGCTCATTCCTATTCCGCACAGCAGCGCCATGTGACCTGCCTCCTCTGTCCTCCTTCATGATAAACAGAGAGTTTCACACGGTGCCCTCAGTGTTTGAGCGTCTGATGAACGCACGCACGATGTAGCGTTAATGGGTTTGTGAGTGCTGTTTTAATTTCCCATGTGGAGGCCGGGGGAGCCCGTCCTCCTGACCCTGGCATGTGTCGGATAGCCCTTCCAGAGCTCAGCAGAGAAAAACGGCCTTATTAGCCCAGTTCATTAAAATCATTAATAGTCATGAAATGAGAGGCACCAGAGTCCAAAAGGCTTAATGCTCCATCCATATTAATTAGACGCCCACAAATCTGAAGTGAGGGAAAGCGAGGCTGCTGCTCCACACACAAACACGCACACGCATACACACATTTAAGCAACCTGCCTACTGTGGCGTAACCTCCTCACACCCATCCCCCCCCCCCGACCCCCCCACCCCGACTGTCACCGCCGCTACCCTCCTGTTACTACTCCCGATTAAATTCCGTTTTAATTAAAACTGATCACATTAAGAAACTGATGTGGTTAATTAACTGGACTCTGGTGGAAGTGGCTTCCTCTACATCTGACGGCTGCATTGTAAAACACTTCCTGTCGAGGGGAGCGGCGCTGCATGAAATACCGCCACAACCGGCACCCCCGCTGTCTTCCACCCTCGCTCCCCTCCCCCTCGCTCCCCTCCCCCTCTTCATACCATCCTCATTTCTCTTTAAATTCGCTGCAAAACTCACCCGTCTTAACAAGTCCATGAGACTTCAAGACTCTTAATTCAAGGAAAAATCTCCTAACCGGATTACTCCACACGCTTCAATTTCTCTTGTTCAAGGAATTTCCTAGAAATGTCAGTATCTTTAAAACTCAATATGGCTCTATAGTAACGTCTAGTGGCTTCTACAGGAAACATCACTGTAAAATGCGTGTTCTCCTGCATAAACCTCTATTTTGTTCACCAAATTCTTTGTTTGTTCCTCGTTACACTGATATATTCTTCAAACTTACCTTACTTATCTCAAGCGTACTACTGCCTTGAAGATGAAATAGGTTATTTATTTGCCAAACTAATAAAATCCCCAATTGTACGTCAGTGTTCAGTAAGATTTTAGCAAATGTGGAACAAGTGCAAATCGTTCAGTGAGTAGTTCAGGGAGCCTGGGAATGTGGAGCTTTCCCAGCAAATACACAGAGCCAGTATGTAGTGTATGGGACCTGGCTATGTGAAGTTTTCCCAGTAAAATACCCAGAGGATGACGTATACCTGTTTAGGAAGTTTGAATTCTCTGCAACCCTTAAAGTGTCTTGCAATGATCTCCAGCATTTGAATAGACCTCAAGATATATTACGGTTCTATTAAAATACTGCTCATTGTTCCTTGACATGAGACAGAACAAGGGTAATCCCTCCGTGATATTCAGAAAATTATTGATTGATATGTTAGATTCTTTATGGGACTCAATAATAGTCTAAACAGCTGCTCAAATGATCTTTTCCAGAGTTGGCTTAAAACGTTTCTGCTTCCTATAATTGGTCTTTTATGGACGCTTTTCATTTTTCATGCTCCATCCTTTTCACCTTCGACACACCCCTCTCCTTCTCTCTTTTCCTCTCCTCTCCTCTCTCTCTCTCCTGCTTTTCTTCCCCGTCCTTCCTTCTCTTTGTTCGTCTCCCCCACCCGCCCACCCCCTCGTCACTGCCTCCGTGTCTTCCTCGCCGGCCTCCGACCGCACGGCGCTCTTGCTAGCCGATAGAAGTTATAGTGTGTGGCTGGTTGGCTGACAGCGCTACAGCAGAGGGCGCGATAAGGCTGTGACCTCTCTGGCCGGAGAGGATGAGATGAATACATTTACTCCCTGTGTGATGGGAGGCCGGGTCGGGGGGGGGGGGGAGAATGGGCAGTATGTGTGCCGTCCCTGGGTGCCTGCCCCCCCCCCTCCCCCCCTAACTAAATCTGCTGTATCTGTAACAAGGGCTTCAGACAGTGGGGAGGGGAGAGGTGGATGGAAGGGGGAGGAGGATGGAGGAGGAAGGGAGGGATTGGGGTGTTTATATATATATATATATATATATATATATATATATATATATATATATACATATGAGTGTGTATCGTCTTGTCTTTTCCCCAAGGCCTGATATTGGATGATGTCCCAAAATCAAGGCCTCCTGCCACGAGTCCACGATTCATCACCCTGAACTGTGTGTGTGTGTGTGTGTGTGTGTGTGTGTGTGTGTGTGTGTGTGTGCGCGCGGCACAGTACACTATATGTGTGTACTGTCTTTTACAGTCTGTCTGCATCTCGTTTGCATTTCTCTGTTTTCAGCACACACATACCATAAGTACATTTTAGAGTCCTGAAAACTAGAAATAAACGAGAACACTTAAAGGAAAGATGTGATCAGAACTTTTGTAACGTGTCATGTTTTCTGGATGTGAAGACGAGAGTAAACAGGATTGATTGATTGATAGGAAGCAGTGTAAAATGTAAAAAAAAAAACAGTCAGGTTGGAGTTTTAAACAAATATATTGCTCTGTGGAAGTGTGTTTTTTAATAACGAATAAGATTGAAAAACAGCAGATGTCTTCCTCTGAAGGAGGAAAACGAGCTGACCTGAAAAAAGAAGCGTGGTTATATTAATGTTTTTTGCATTAATTACAAACTGCATATACTTAATATTTCTGCTGATCATTTTTAAATGCCTACCAGATGTGTTTCACTGATGTCAATTTATTTTAGCTGCCAATTAAAGTAGTAAAGCAGAGACTTGAAACATGTTCGAGATACAGGCGGTGAACCGTCACGTCCGCAGTGATCAGGGAGCATTTCTCCTTAAAGGTGCATTCTGATGTCAAATCATTAAAAGTCAGATGATCTATGTTTGTGGAACAACAAAAACCATGACGGCTAACTTTTTTATCCTATTCCATGGGTTTAAATTGTCTTTAAACTCGTTTATATTTTTAGATTTTTTGATGTAAAATAATGAAATGTCAGAAATGTCTCAATGCTGCTAGGTGTAAGCGTCTACGTGTCTTTATGAAGCACTTTGGTGGAGACGTGTTTTCTTTTAAAACTTAAACTTTGTGAAACAAACAAGTGGAAAAATAATAAGACGGAAGTGTTCCCTCTTGCATTATGAAAGGTTGCTGTTTACAGTTGACACTGAAATCTCAGGCTTACCAGGTTACTGAAATTCACTAAAATCAATCACGTTGCTCAACATGTTTTGGATAAAATAACTCTACAACTCGTGTTTTTGATTACCAATTTTTTAATTCAAGCTATAAAGTTTAACATTTTTTGAGTGTTTCTACCATTGCCACCAGTTTCCCCAGCCATTGGTTTCCATTTATGTGAGAACCATTTTTTTTTTTTACTTTATAAACCATTACAAAGATTAAGCATCTCTATACATGTTGCATATGTCAATGCATTATGAGTAGTTCCACCCAAGAAACAAGTATAATTTAAAGAAAAGTATGTGTGTTTTGACTCTTCTCTTCTTCTTTAAATCATCTGAAACCCTTCCGGTTCATCTTGTAACCCTTTGGAGGGGTCCCTTCCTCCAGGTTGGGAAACCAGTGAATTAGCTGAACTAACTGAACTGTTGAAGCTCGTTTGAACATCAAGTTTGCGTTCATTTCTGTGGTAATGCCGTTTCAGTGCGGATTGGTTTTGAAAAGTCTGCTCGGAGATTTTTATGTCAGATTAAAATGTATTCAAAATCACTGGATTCTTGAAAACAAAATCCAAATTACTTAAACGCAGCAGCGCGCTTTAAAGTCGCAGTAAATCCACTAAAACAACCGCAGGTACGTGATTTTCTTTTTGTCTTTGTACGAGCGTGTGTGATTGTGTTTCTCTTTTGAATTGAGTGTGTGTCCACCAAGGGCATCATTTATCCAGCAGCCCAGAGGCAAAAACAACCTGCTGCCAGTATTGATGGTTCGTCCTGCAGCACCTGTGCGGATTGGGTTCAGAGGTCACCAGTCACAGGCAATCAGGAGTAAATGGAGCCTGTGTAACACTAGACAAACGGCTAAGAGCTTCAGAACAAAGCCAAGGCCGCCGCCCTGTGTGTTGCTGTATATGTGTGTATTACTGCAATACTCTGACTTCCCCCAGCCTTAGTTGCTGTAACAGGATTAATTCTTGTTTATTTCCAAGCTTCTGACCTTCCAGATGATCCCTTTATCCTTACTTCTCTTCGTGACTGCAAACCTCACCAAAAGAGGCCCATCTTTTTTTTTTTTCTTTTTTTAACTAAATAAAACAACTGCCGGGTGAGCCACTCTGCACATCTCCAATCCTTTTATCCCTTTAGTGAGGTTTAACACTCTCAGCTCCTACATTCAGCCTCGTCCCCTGTTCATCCACAGACTAATCCAACACTGTTTTATTGTCTTATTGACTCTCTGAGCCCGAACGCCAAGATCCATGACAAGTTGTGGGAAGCGTCACCAAGGCAAGCCGGCGAATTAGGCATCTCGGAGCGGGACGAGTTAGGGGGGAGGGGCCTTGCTCGGGGAGGAATACGCATATCAAAGAGGTATTTAAACGCACCGATCCGTCGTGCCTTAACTCACTCTTACATCATCATAAAACATCATCCAATTTACCAGCACTGTCAGAGAGGAACCATAACACATTTGCATAATGCAGCGTCTTCACTATGTTAATTCACCCTCAACTCAGCCATATCTCTTTTTTTGTGTTTAGACTTATTCTACCTCTCTATAGTGTGTGCATGAGTGCATTACGCTGTAGCACGTCGATGACTGTGAAAGATTATGGAGGTAAATGAGGCTCTCCACAGCTCTCCAAGCTCTCCACGCAGCGGTGCAGCGATACCGCAGGGTATCTGAGGGAGAGCAATAGAAACACATTACTGACGAAATCACATTGCCACTGAGGGGTGTAAGTTACACAGAGCACATGGGGGGTGGGGGAGGGGGGGTCGGTGTTGGGGGTGAGGTGAGGCTCAGCGCCTCTCAACAATTTTCTTTGACACATGTGATCTCTTTAATTTTCCGGCTGTGAGAAATATGGAAGGTGGCTTGATTAAATTCTGCCTCGGCGGGATTCGGATGCAAAGCAGCGCACAGTGACCGGCCGTGAACCCACGTCTGGTGCATTTGTAAGTTCAAGTGTGTCAAAGGGAGAAAAGCTCCTTCAGACCCTCTGACACTGTTTTATGTCACCAATCTGTGGCTTTCGGCGACGAGCAGGAGACTTTTAGCCGTGCTGGCGTAATGGCTCCTGTCCATCACTTTGGTCCAGACTGAAATATCTTAACAGCTACTGCCGAGACATGTTGAACAGCTGTCATGCTCCCCAGAGGATGGCTCTTACTGACTTTGGTGATCTCAAGACTTTCCCTCGAGTGGCACCGAGAGGTTGCGCTTTTGTGGTTTTGAGCGAAATGTTTTTAACAACTATTTGATGGATTGTCATGAAATTTGGTTCAACAATTCACTTTCCCCTCAGGATGAATTGTAATACCTTTAATGATTATCTTGCTTTCCCTCTAAAGGTCCTGACACACTGAGGAGCGGTTTTTTTTTTAATTTTGTGTGGCTATTAATTTGCACGTCAATTAATTTTTGTAATTTTTATTTTACGATGTCAAAGACAGCACCGATCCGAGACACTCTTCTCGTTCTTACCTTTCACAATAAAAGTCCTAGACATATACACTGCGTAATTGTTTACCAGAGGGAACTCAAATTCACTTGGAGCATTTTGCTAAAAGGAAACTCAATACAATAGCTAACAGCACAACAATTTACCTAAGACGGACTACCAGACGCTGCTCTGTGTCTATAGCATCCTGGTAGTTGGTCGGAAAATCTATTCAAACATTTTATCGAAAAAGCGTTGTTAAAGTGTTGCAGGTACGAATAGTTTTGAGGCAACATATTTGCAGCAGAGTATTTAGAATATTTGTGTCGTTTATTTGTCACACAGTGAGTAAAGGCATTAATAACATCAGGTCAAAATTTCATAAAAAGCCACGGCTGTACATTGTGTTTATTTCCAATTAGCAAATGCTAGCATGTTAACACCCTAAACTATAAGTATTAGCATGTTAGCGTTGTCATTGTGATTCAAGTTCATGTTAGCATACTGACGTCAGCATTTAGCTTCACATGCGGAATCGTGACGAGGAAACGTTTAGATCTCTTGCAGGTTTCTCCTCACGGTAAACCGACATTCTCGACGCTTCTCAACGTTCTTCATTTTCTCTGCTTTGCATCCACGGAGTTAGAAAATGTTGGATGTGCCCTGACAGGTGACAAACCTGACGGAGTCACGTGAACGCGTCATGCATAAATCAAGCTTTGTGTTTTTGAATCCATGAACTGTCACGTCTAGATGGAAACCAGCTTTTATCAAAGCAAATATATGGCCAGTGCTCTACAGTACAAACAATCACAGATTTTAAATCATATTAAATGCAGCCAAGCCCGTATAATCATGTTGAACGATTCCTCGGCTCTTGATTTACGTCCAATGCCAATTTTTATTGTGAATACTGGAGGGTAGCGAGGCAGAAACTACTGTAAAGGTGTGGCGGTCAGGGGATTCAATAGATTATATATAATGTGAATGGTGTCGCAAGTAGCTCTGATAAATTCACTGTACTGTACATTAAACTTCCCAGCACAAAGCTAACGACTAACTGATGAACAAAGTGGAGCCTTTACCAGCTTAAGAGCCAGATGTTTGTTGAATATTGGACTTACATTCATCAGGTGGACACAAACACAAATCAAAACGAATGTTAATGTATCTACTGGATGTATAAATAACAAGTTCACCATATAAACTTCATAAGGTGACCCTGTCATATATTGGATGTTGAAAACTTTGAGATTTGGGGCCAGAATTTTAAGTAAAGTTCTGTGGATCGGCATGAGGCTTGTCCACCTCATCTGGGTTTGCAGAGACTGACCCCTGGTGGGTCAAGGAGGCTGTTTAAATCAACCACACAGTTTTTAGATGCACAACACGAGAGCTACAACAACGGAGTGATCTCAGATTTTAAAAAAATTGGTCTGATCTCAGCAGGCCAATCACTTCAACCTATAATCCCATGTTGTCACCACTGTTATCAAAACTCTTGTTAATGCAACGTCCTTTAAGCTGCAGTACCAATAACAACCACTGATGCCGGCTACAGAAACATGTGACTGCATAAAAAAGTTCTCTCTAGAAATACCAAACACATTATACATCTTTTTTTTTTACCATGAGGTATCTTTCCCAGTACTTGATCTATCTTCTTCTATTGTTTGGTGTATTAGAACACATAACAGCACACCATGTAAACAAGTAGAGGTGCTTCACTAGGAAGTTAATGTTCGTGATGTTAAAGTATAGTATAGCAACAGCTATTGATTGGATGATCTTCAACAGCGATGCTTCCAAACTGAAATAGTCTTTATGTTTCTTCAAGGGTTGTAGTGCCATCTGCTGGAAAATCAGGGTCATTACAGAAGCTCGACATGAAGTTACTTTAAAGGACCATACCAGGGATATTTTACGTTTTCCTTCCTTGTTACGAATGTTTACATTACTGCTACTACTACTACTGTTACTTTTAGACCATCCCTTTTTGTTTCCATCCTTTGATTTCCATTAATTCCAGTATGTCACCACGTAGTGGCATGAAGCTAAAAGATGTAAACGGTGCAGTGCAGTTTTTACCTAGTCAAACTTCAGTTTAAGGTTTAATGTATATATACATCGTAGTACTTTAGTAGCACTTAAATGTCTCTTACTTATAGCACTTGGTAGTTTGGCTTTCTTGAGGAAATTGTACTTTCTTGATTCTTGTTGTTCTGGCTTTGAACTCTCATGGTTGAATGCACCTATTGTAAGTCGCTTTGGATAAAAGCATCTGCTAAATGAAATGTAATGTAATGTAAGGCCATGGAAGATTTGGAGTACATTAAAAATGAAAACGGCATTAATGTATTATGTGGAGAATTCATTATACCTCCTATCAGCCACTGTGGTACAGGTAAACTACACGCTATCACTATAAATTACACACTGTGTATAGCAATGTTTTACATGATAATAAACCAGTCTTTTACTAGAATACATTTCCAATCCTTGTGCAAAAACTGAACAAAAACTTAAAATTGTTGGTAATTTTACTGTTAAAGCTCTAAAGCTGTGGCACTATTACAAAATAAACGTTGGTTGTCACACTTCATAGTTAATATAAATATTTTTACTATTTTTACTTTGCTAGTAAAAGAAGTGTGCATATCAAACAGTAATTATTTTAATCGTCAGATGAAAATTAAACATTGGCCAAAAGAGTTTTAAGGATTCAACATGAACAGAGGGAGGAGGACTTACACACAGGCAAATACACACAGTTACTGTAGGATGAAGGGACATTTATTAAGGCAGTAGCAGTTATTGAAGAAAATCATCATATAACATAGTTTGAACACCCTACATTTGGATTCATAAGAAAACGGTTTATGTAACTTGTTATGATGAACCCATTTGGTTTTATAACAGATAGTTCCTAGAAATTAGGAAGTTGGCAAGTTGACTGCGTCATTCTCCTTGGGTCGAGTATACACACTTCCCGTACATGAATCGTGTGTTCTACCAAAAGGTGATCTTGACCCAACCGAAGTAAATCAAATGAAGAACACACAGAAAGAACATACCATATTTGGAAAGCCGGCTGGGCTTTGTTTGTGTTTCAACCGACTGATTTGATTGGTGGAAAGTGATCTAAGAGAGCTGAATTTACACTATAAGAACACACCGAAAGTTCTAATACATTGGACTTGTTGAATGTTGCCTTGTGCTCATTAAAACACTTCTCGCTCTTCTCGTCATTTTGACACAACACAGTCCGAACCGTAAAAACAAAGTGGAGAATGAGTAACTGGTGAGCAGGTGAATGAGGGAGGGACAAGTTTAAAAGTCCGAGGGCATCTGGAGGATGGGCCTGGGCGAAGAGAGAAGTGCCTGGAGAAAGGAGCCGAGGGTTTGACGATCCTCCTGATCCAGACTGCTGATTGAAAACATGCCTCCGCTTTGATTTCGGGTGCCACGTCAGATTTGCAGCCAGGTCTCTCTGCTTAGGAAATGAGACGCCTCGTGTGTTGCCTTCTATGTCGGCTCTGACATCGTCATTGGGGGGTTGTTCCATGCTACTACTTCTATGACTACTACTAGGTCATTTCCTAAAACAATTAGAGCGGCCCAGATTATTATGGCATTTAAATCAAATGTGGCAGATTTGTCAACTAAACATGAATTCTGTGAACTCTACTCGAGCATAGTAAAACAAAAGTACCTTTCAAGATTAGTAATGCTTTTTTTGACCAAATTCACACCCCATGTTATGAAGTTATTCCAAGGAATGTTCATTTTGTGTTGATTTTAGTGGTCCTTGTGGGTGGAAGTGGTAGTGTCTCCGAGCACCAGACTCTCTTTGGAAAACCTTTTATTTTACTGCAGCAGGGTCTGACAGTCTGCCGCGCACATTCCTGCTTCTCGGTCTCCCATGTTTCCCTTTCCTCCAGCGAGCCCAGAAATACGGCCTGGGCCTCCAACTTGACTAAAATGATGTACAGATTTTGAGGTGTTCTGTTATCTTAAATGGCTTGAAAAAATATTGCATATATAGCTGCAGGAAATAGGTAAAAAAAAAAATCTCTGGGGGAGGATGCCCCCCAGACCTTCAAGGTTTTGGCTGAGCAAAGTCTGCCTCCGCCCGGCTCCACATAAACTTTCCTCCTCATGTTGCAAATTGTACTGTAGCCTCAGCATGATGGAAGCTGAAGCTGTTTCAGGCAGTAAACAGGCTACAAGTTTAAATTAAGAGGTGCACTATTTAAGTCGCCTCATAATTCTGAACGTTGCTTTTTGTTATTCTACGTATTTCACAGTTCTCTCTCGGTCTCACTGGTCATTTGCTGCCCCCTTGGGGACACAGTGCTGCTGTACATGCTGCATATTAATAAACAGTGTTTGGTTTGTCAGTTCTGGGCTTCTGTAGCAACATGGCGGACTCTGTGAAGAGGACCCACTCCCGGTGTAGATATGAAGGGCTCATTCTAAGGGAACAAAAAAACACAACGGTTCTTGATTTTAAGTTATTATACACTAATGAAAACATTATGAATATTATTTTCCGTTTCTGCCAATATATTTCCCGAAATAACACACAGGATTTTACTGTGAAGCTGTAGAAAAATCCACATCTGAGTCTTTCCGTGATGAAAGGAGGACTGGAGGAGTAGAAGAAAACAACTTTTTTTATTTTGAAGTGATGCAGAGATTTCAGCCAGGATGATGAAGACAAGATTAGATCTGAACTAAATGAATCAAGATTTCTACAGAGGATTCCCTTATCTAATCAAGTACTGCATGTCACACACACACACACACACACACACACACACACACACACACACACACACAGGCTTCATAACGCTAAATTAGTTTGTTTGCTGTTTGTTTCTTCTGGCCCGTATGTTGGCCTGCAGAACTCAAACACTTTGATAAACCTGTTTTTATCTTTTTTCAGTTTGCAGAAAATGAAGATCGTTGGTCAAACTACTGTCCAGGGCGAGGACACAATAACATGAACACATTCGAAATGTAATACAAACGCAAACAGACCCTAGAACTTCAGGGGCCCCCAAACTCCAGCTTTACTGTGTAAGAAAAAAGAAATAATTGTTGGGGAATATACACAAGTGAAGCACAACATCTGCTGAGTGATAGGGACTTTAAAATGGACCCTTCTTCTTGAGGCAATAAAGAGCTCACATACAAAGAGTGTTTTGAGTTTTATAATCTCATTTGCAAACGGGAACAGTCAACCATCAACAACGTATCAAGTTTCGAGAGCCCATACTCCTTCTAACAGAAAGATACTTATGTACAAATAATGTGTGGTCACCGTGACATAGAATGTAATCCATCATCTCTCGTCAACCAGTCTGCCGCTGCATCTTACATCAGTTCAAAGAAAGGACCATTTTGCCTTTTGTACTGCAGGCAGAGTAAGAATTGGATTTTTCAGTGCGGATCTCAATGTCAAAATCAAGTATTAAAGGAAATATATGATGCTGATTTGTATTTAGGGTTTCTACTTGAATATGTTTACAATACTTTAATGTTCAAAAACCTCTTCATTTTTTAGATAGTTTGTATTTTTACTGTTTGTAATCCTTGGTACAGTTGTTATTTATAAAAACGTTTTAGTTGTTAGACTAAGACTACTTTGTATTAACAGTATTAGTTATTTGTATTAGTTATATTTCTATTTGATGTTGTTATTATTATGATTATTACTATTATTGTTGTTATTATTAGTATCTGAGGCAAACAGCAGTGATGGTCGTGTTAAAGGTCGTTTCCCCTTTAATTTTTTTTTCTTCTTTTTTGAGGGGAGGGGGGGGGGCGTCAACGTTGTTCTGTCCACAGCTGTGATGAGGGGAGGATGAGAGGAGTATGAGGGGAGGAGAGGGAGAGATAACTCAGTAAGACAAACAGTCACCGACAGCAGAAACTCCGCAGCGGACACACATCGCTTCACCATGTAGAGGCAGACAGACACGCAGACAGACACGCAGACAGACACGCAGACAGACACGCAGACAGACACGCAGGGCAACTGCTTCATCTTCAAACTTGAAACCAGCATGTATCCTGAGCTGCTCTGACTGGAAACACCGACCGACGTATTCTCTGCAGAGATTTTTTCAAACCAACATGCAGGTAAGCTTGTCACCCAGCTGTAGTCTCCTAACGCGGAGGCGAGGGATCTTCTTTCCTTCCCGCATCAATTATTCACGCGCGACCCGCGCGTCGAGGTCTTTTTGTTGTTGCGGGGATTGAACTTTGGTGTCGTCGCGTCAGATTGCATTGACAGTGATGATGTTTTGTGGCGTGGATGGATTGACAGAGTGGATTCCAGCGGTTTGCATGCCACGCAGCAGACTGTAAACAAACAAGAGCAGACATGCGGCTGCCTTTCAGCACCAAGGACAGAGCACCGGAGGCAGCTGCGTAGTTCGATACCAGAAGCTTCTCCCAATGACACAACATACAGATGTACTGTTTCCCCTGTGAATTAAACACGCACTCATATTAATTTATCAACCGAGTGCTTCGTCAGAGCTTCAGCTGATCTAAAATCTTAATATATGCAGCAGTTCTTTAATTATGTGGCCCAGAATCCCAAATTTGCCTCAAAGGGCTTCACAATATGTGCAGCGTTTAACATTTTCTATCCTTATACACTTAAAAAAAAAAAAAACTTCAAGAAGAGCACCAGAGGAATTAATTTGTTTTCAGGACAGACAGTCCAAAATAGGAAGAAATGTCAGTATGGAAATTAGGAGGATAATGTTACGTAGATCAATGCAAACATATATCACAAATATATCATCTAATAATAATAATAATAATAATAATGATATATGGGGGGAAGTCAAACAGGTGAAAAGCTGTTAAATGGACCACAGTGGGGCTTCTGCATTCTTTACCTCGACAAAAGTAGCTGCTCTTTTTCTTCTCCAGTAAGTAGGTCAGTATTATCATGTGAGAAAAGATCAAATGGACAAAAGTGTTTTAAAAAATCCTCACTTTCCACTTGCCATCCAGATAGTTTTGGTTCTATGTATCTTGGTATTGTGATATCTGTGACTGAGACGTCTGTATTTGTATGTATTTTGGTTTCCTGGGCTCAGAGAAATCAAGAATTTAATTCAAAGATTTGTCGGTAAAATCTCTTTCCAGAATCAACTTTCTGCTTCCTCTGGATAATCCACAGACCGCACCAGGAGTCTTCATTCGCAGGTCCAATAATTATTGTGTTGTTCAATAATCACTGGAGGCAGAAAACTACTGAAACTTGTTCATACTCAGATATGTTTGTGAATTGAGTGCCATTTCTCTTCTGCTCTGACTGAAAATGCTAATCATCGGAGAGCAGTTTTTTCTGAATTTAGTCGAGCAGCCACCGCTGGCTGATGCTCTAGTCTCCCTTGCAATGTCCCTGCAGAATGGCACACTTTATTTAAATGGTAGTGGTGCAAGACCATGAATCAATTCATACATCAGGCACATATCTGCAAAACAAAGAAAATTGTCAAAGTTATACAACAATATTATACTTTTAAATTATGGTAGCTCCTTAATTTGATTATTTCTAGAGATATAGTAGTTTATAGTGGTTTTAACTTAATCACAGCTCCCTGGGATCAGCTAATCGTTGACTACCCAAAATAGGAGCAAAGTATGAATCTGAAAATGAGCATGATTTGCCTCCTTTAATACTAGACACTTGGACTGCGCTGAAAAATACGATTCTTACTCTGTTTTGAGGCAGTTGGCGGCATATAAGTCTAAAATTAGTAGACTAGCTCTGACACTTCTGTAAGGTCTTTATTTTGTACCTGTGCTTACTTTTCTTTGTGGTATTTTTATTTAAAATTGCTATTCTTTTACTCTTATTTTTGCATTAGGTTTAATCCACTAATTGGTTGCTGGACTGTGACACTGTTTTACAGGAGCAGAAAATGGCAGCTGCAGACATTCTCTGCTTCACTTTGTGGCTCACCTCAGTCTTTACCACCGGACTTGGATGCCCGGAGCTCTGTACCTGCTCAGATAGATACAGACGCCATTTTGCTGAATGCTCCTACAAAGACTTAGTGGAAGTCCCGGACGGTTTGCCTCCTAATGTGACGACTGTGAGTCTCTCCGCTAACAAGATCAATTTGATACCAATGGGGAGCTTCGACAATGTCACCCGGGTGACGTCGCTGTGGATGGCCCACAATGAGATCGTCTCCATCGAAGAAGGGACCCTCGCGCCTTTGATTCATCTGCGTAACTTAGACATCAGCCACAATATAATTGTTGACTTTCCTTGGGAGGATCTGCAGAACCTCACGGGCCTGGAGCTGTTGAAGATGAACCACAACGAGATGGTCCACCTGCCGAAGGATGCCTTCACCAACCTCAAAGACCTGAGGTCCCTCCGACTCAATAATAACAAATTCATAACTATAACTGAAGGGACCTTTGACAGTTTGGTGTCTTTGTCCCACTTGCAGATTTATAAAAATCCTTTTGCATGCACCTGCTCCCTCGACTGGCTTAGAGATTGGATTTCAACAACGACTATATCAGTCCCCGAGCAGAATCTGATCATCTGTGCAACTCCACAGAAACTGAGAGGGGAAGTGATCGGAAAATTGCTTGAGTCAAAGTGCACAAGCCCAAATGTGACGATACGAACCGAGCCAAATATTCATAACACGACTTTCTATGAAGGGAGCGCATTGGTCTTGACATGTGAATTCACAGGAAACCCAAAGCCTCTGGTAATGTGGAGTATTCACAGCAAAAGCCAGAAGCAAGAGCTTGTTTTGTCCTTCACTGAGGATGACTCGGCAGAATCAAATGAGGACTCCTTACCGTCTTATAATCCCGTCAAAGTCTTTAATAATGGGACTCTTATCATTTCACACCTCAGGAAGGAAGATGGCGGCAAGTACAGCTGCTCGGCCACAAATGAGTTTGGGAGAGCAGAGGACTCTGTGTCAGTGGAGGTGTTGGCTTCAACTAAACCAACACCCACCGTACAAAAGCCCACAATACCTACTTTCATAAAAACACACCCATCTGTAAAGCGAACAACACACAAAACATCTATTTTGGACTCTCTGCGTTTCTCTGATTTAAAGAGAAAAGACATGATGAAAATTGAACCCACTTTCCCGCCCACTGCGGAGATCCAGTCTTCTGAGGAGGCAAAAACGTATCCATCACAAGCCAGTACATGTAGCTTGACGGCTAACACAAGATACATTTCTAGCCACATCTTTAACGGGAGTTTGGATGATATCAAGCAGTACACATTTGACTTTGGCGTCATTGCATTAGCGGTGTCAGAAACAGAGGCAACAGTCCGGCTGAATCCTTTTCTCATACCCAGCCCCAACAGCGCCAATCAGGCCGCCGCCACATCTGATGAGCGCGCCAACATTGACAGTGAAGAGCGTGACAGCCTTTCAGACGTCTCTGATTTCAATTCCAATGGCTTGTATCTGTGCATCACTGGCGACCGCAAACACTCAGCGGTGCAGTGGTCGAGGATCAAAGATGGAGTCAACACGTATCTGTTCAGAGGTTTGCGCCCCGGCACTAACTACTCCCTGTGTCTGACCTACAGAGGGGAGGACTGCGAGGTCCAGGTGCTGTTCACCACCAGGAGGAGGGTACCTAACCTGCTCATCATCATCTCCGTCAGCATTTGCCTCCTCACCGTGTCCACTGTGCCTCTCCTCGGTGCAACGTGCTTCCACCTGGTGTACAAATACCGCAGCAAGACCTACAAGCTGATCCTGAAGGCCAAAGGCCAGTACCACATGGAGAGGAACATCACCGCCAACTTCAACATCCGCGCACCTCACACCGAGTCCCGGAGGAAGATTAACGGCAGCCAGCTGGACGAGGAGGAGGGGGAGACGGAGAGCGCGGATGGAGAGAAAGAGGCGGATACAGAGGAGAGTATCATGACTGAGTCCTTTTCTTTGTCACAGTGCCGGGGGAATTTAGACAACTGTGAGGTCGGATCAGAGTATAGTGATAGGTTACCTTTGGGTGCTGAAGCAGTGAATATTACAAGCAGCTACAAATATCCAAATCAGTAATTGTTGACATAATTTGCTGTTTACTTTTTGAATGTGGTTTTGAAGCCGTGTGTTTGTCAGTTCGCCGGTAAGTAACTTGTCAATCACAAGGTAGCCACGCCCTTAAGCAAACTCTGCTTTATTGTCTATTTTACTCTAAATGGGACCATAATTTACAAAATTAACATCATGCTGTATTGAAGAAGTCTTGTCACAAGCAATTGTTACCATAAACTCAGGTTTTCAATGTTTACTGAGTTAATACATCAAGTAGGGAGTAGAGTCATTTTCTCATAGACATTTATACAATCAGACATCTTTTTGCAACCAGAGGAACCGCCCCCCTGCTCATTTGAAAGAATGCAAGTTTAAGGCACTTACGCATTGGCTTCACTCTGCAGACTTGGAGGCTACATCCACCTCTTTTAAACAGTCTATTTTTTCCATTTTGTGCTTATGTTTTAGGTTCCCTTCAGCCTTACAAAGGCAGCCCAGACATATTGCTTTGTTCCACTTTTATCATACTCAAAATACACTGACTTGCTTTTCGTGCTGAGTTGCATTATTCAGTCAGTCACTAGACAGGCTCCCAGCAGCTAGGCTGTATCGATTGTCAGTGGATGTTTTCCAGAGAAACGCTTCAGTGAAAGCTGCAGGCCTGTCCACATTAACCATGTTACAAATATTATTTGGTAGCTGGAGATATCACTGCTTTTTTTTCCTCCTTTCAAAATAGACAACTAGCTGCATTCATGTCCACTTCTGAAAAACAACTTCCATAAACAACAATGCAAAAATACAACCAGCTTGTGTTCCAGAGAGAGAAACTGGGTCTGGTTATCAAAGTATAAACAGGTGGCACAACATCAAAGCAGCTTCATAAAATAAAGTAAAATAAATATTAAGATGTCATTGGTGATGTGTTTCAGCGAGAGGCCTTCCTCAGAGCATGAGTAGTGTTCAAACGAATAGTTTCAAGATAAAGGAAAATACACTCATTTGCTTTAGATGAGAACATAAATACAACTCGTTTGTCAGGTAAATATGCAGCTATAGCCAGTTAGCTTAGCTTAGCACAAAGACTAGAAACGGGTAAACAGCTAGCTTACTAACAGCGCTACTTGGCTTACTAAAAAGCACAGCTTTTTGCATCTGGATCCAGATTTGCACCAAATTACACATATTGATAGACAATCGTGGGATGCATGAACCAGATACAATGTTAAGAAATCTCCTGGTCATGTTATTTGGTCCAGCTATCTCCAGGATTCTAGTAAACATTTAAATATCCAGGCTTGGGGAGTAACAAAATACATCTAACGGCGTTACATCGCACATGTGCACAGTTTACTACTACACAAGTCTCACTCAGAAGCCACGAGCAAAAAAATACTTTCACTGGGTGGAAATTTGGCCTTTATTTTCGTATTTAAAGCAGAAAAGGGCAACAACATAACAGTGCAAGTTATCGCAGAGCAGGACGGTTTGCACACTTTCCAGTTCATAAAGATTATTATTTTTAATGAGAGTCCTCCCAGCTGGAAAACACTTCAAATCTCTGGCCGGCTGACATAATACAGGACAAACCAGGTTAATAAAATGTTATTTATATGGATACTGCTGCTGCTGCTGCTCGAAATTAAAATCTGGGGGTGCTAATGTGCCAAATAATTCGAGTCCTGGGAAGATGATAGCATTTTTACAGCTGAAAGGCATAACTTGCACTTTATTGTGATGCCGTTCCCCTGTTCTGTTTTAAATACAAAATAATGGCGAAATTACATCTTTTTCTTTGCTCTTGTCTTTTGTGTTGCGGTAATCCAAAAGTAATGTAAACAAAATACTTTACTATTGTGATACTTGGATTTGGTTATCCATTTTTAACAGGTATTTAGTAATTGTATTGAAATACATATTTGAAATAAGCCTCCAAACCCTAGAAATAAAAAAAAAAATAAAAAACAGAAACAGGGGAACATATATAATCCTTGGCTATAATGTTATAATATAATAAGTTATAATGAAACTCAGTAAACATGAAGGCTTTTTTGTTTATTTGAGCTTTTAGTCCAGTTTGTCAGTGAGATATTGATCTTACAGCTGCAAAATGTTGTAGCAACATTGAATTTGATTTGCTGGCATGAATGAATTGAAACTTGAAATAAACAATAAATTAGTATATTTTTGTAGTAGTAGAAGTTGTCTGCCAGAAAACAATCACACAAAAAGTATCACTGTACACATATTGCCTCTGTTTATTTATTAAGAGTATATTTGTGGAAAAACCTGTTCCTAATAACAAGCTAATCAGTGAAAAGAAGAGCACACAAAAAATATCCCTGATTTCTGCCAACTGGTGTCCAGATGAGGACTATCGAGGTTTTACAACAACAAAAGGACGTGTAAAACCAAACGTAACAAACGCTTGTGTCAAGTGACATCCATTGTAAAATGATTAGAGCAAGTGACAACTAGATGTAGGCAGTATAAATGGGCTAACTGTTAGTCAAATATACTAGAATTCTGCTTTGAACTACTTGCATTAAATGTATGCTGTTGTATTAGAAGTGCAGTAGCTTGAAAATACAGAAACGTAATCCTCTCATACGAGTTTAAATGTTTTAGAAAACCTGTGTTGTATCAAAGAGAAAAACATATGAGGATAACTGTTGTTAAATAAAACTATACACTATACATTACACTATTTCTCGCCAGTTAAAACTGTTAGTATTACCCACAGAGTCTACTGCATACTGTGTAACAGTACAAGCACCTCTTGAGTGAGTATGTGAAGTTACTGCCTCGTTGTATCTGGGTCATGTGTCCATCCCGTTGCATTCCCCAGAGTACTGTGTTAGAAAAGACCTGCATGCTGCCTGTTGTTGTGAGCCGCAGTGTGCTGTGTCGCGTGTAAATATTCTTGACTTCAAATGTAACTTTTTTTTTCTGTTTTATACCCCCGTATTAAAGGAAGCAGTAGGTCTTCACCAAAGTGTTTAAATATCCTGACTAACTCTCCTTATCCTATGTGCCTCAATAAAGTTTTGTCAAAGGGATACTGATTGATTGCTCATGTATCTGTCTTTCTTTTTCACACCTTTAGATTCAGAATAGTTGATTGTTTGCTTGGTTAGTTAGTTGGTTGTTAGTGTAGTTATAGTATCGCTATATATGTAGCATCAAAAGTATGACTCTGGTAACAAATGTACTTTCAAAACTTTAAATTTGACCCAATTCAATGATAAAAACTAGAATAACCACCTCATTGAGTGATGTTGCAGTTTATTTCCATGTCTGTCCAAAAGTGTCATCACTTTCGTCTTTTTATATAATTAAATATTGAGTGAAATTGTCATAATTAGCATCTGAAGTCTTAAAGTATGGCCAAAGACGTGTTTTGTGAGGTCGCAGTGACTTTTCACCACCAAATTTTAAATCAGTTCATCCTCGAGTCCAAGTGGACGTTTGTGCCAAATTTGAAATTTTTTTGGCACAAAGTGTTCCTGAGATATTGTTTTGTTTTATATATTATATATATTGTTGAGATATATAGTGTTTATGTGAATAACCTGACAGACGAACGGAGGGACAGACAACCCACAGGCATAATGCCTCGTGTCACAGCTGTCGCTGCAGAGGCATAAATAACAAACTATGTACCAATGTCCAGTACGGAACAATTGCAAATATATTTATATGATATTTCGCTATTTAGAAACTGAAATTTAATCAACTCATAAACACTTCACACTATTCAATAATAGAACAATACACTTTGATGCATTTATACATTTTATTATAATTTCAATATGGGATACGGATGAAGTCATGAATTTAGCAACATACTTTCTTGTCAAATGTTATGAAAACAGTTTATTTGTATTTATCCATTAAAATACCATGTAGGAAATGCATAATGTAACCGACTATAATTTGTATATATAATATGAAAATATGCAGTATGATTAATCTAAATTTTCCATCATATTATTCATCCTAAGTAGAAACTTCAAACAAATATAATGAATATGTTACATTAACAGTAATTAGTAGCGTTAATTCAAAGGTTACAATGTTGTTGTTCTTGTATGACATTCTTTTGACTCCAGTTTTGGAGATTTTTTTTTTTTTAAATGAGAAATTACATAGTTCTATCTCGGTTGATCAATTTACAAACTCCCTCGAACGTCATGGACATCATGGTGAACTGAGAACACATTGAGAACCAGCATGTGTCGACGTAACTGCATTAACCAGAGGCAGAATGGGACCCTGGCCTCTTATTGACTGCCTGCCATTGATCAGCACTAACACTGTGCACGTCAATATGCAATTACTAAAAGGCCTCAACAGTCCTGCAAAAACAGAACGTTTAATTTTCATCATAGTCGTATTTGTCATGGATATTATTGTCAGGGAGCTTCAGGGATTTAATATTAGTAGTAACATTTCCTTGAGATGCAATGTTTGTTTTTGAAAGTTTTGCTCCTGTTAGCTTCTATATATCTCTGATTTACACGTGAAAAACAATAATTTTTTGGCGCCTTTGTGAATCAGAAGCCACGAGGCATCTGGTTCACCTGCAACGTGGACATTTGAAATTCACCGAGCCCAGTATCACTATCTTTCCCTAATCTTGACCAAACGTTTTAGTTGCCTAATTCTAACCATACTTTCAATTCATAGTCCACTGTGTAGGATTTAGTGGCATCTAGTGGAAGTGGAATGAAGAGGACCAGCTCCACATTCTAAGATAACAAAAACACAAGGATTCTTAGTTTCAGGTGATTATAATATTAAGAAAACCGTTTTTCACTTTGTTTTTCATCCCCCTTAATCCTACACACTGGACCTTTAACTGTAGTTTATGTGTCATTACAACAATATTTCCATAACTTGAACCATGAGGAATAGTTGCCGTGTGCAGATACTGCAAAAAAAAAAAAAACGTGAATAAAAAAAAAAAAACGTTGGCATTAGATGTAAAAAAATAAGGACCAAATAAGAACAGTATATTAGGGATCTCAATCAGTTTTATCTTGGTTTGTCGGGGGCTCGTTGGGTTGGACTGGCACGGCGGCAGGGTTGACGGCCTCTTTCTTGCTGCCTTTCTTGGAGCTGTGGTTGGGGGTCCCATTCAGGACGTTTTCCAAGGTCTGCTGTGTCTGGAAGTGCTTCCTGGAGCCCAGCAGGGACGGGTTGTTGACCAGCGTGTACAGCAGCTGCCAGCGAGCGCGAATCCTCTGACGGCTGGTTGCCTTGTTCGGCCTATTCTCCTGAATCCCTGAAAGCACGGAGGAGCAGGCTGTCAGGGCAGAATGAGACACCAAGCGGAGGGATGACTGAAAATACTGCATGTCTCTGTGTATGTGCAGTACGTTTTGATTTCTGGGAAACCCATAAAAACCCAGTGGAGGATTAAAACGAGGTGCATCTTATTTATATTTTTGGAGAAACAATCCTTTCCACTGTTTCATTGTTCCTCTAAATAACTATTTATATGTTGGATGTTCAAACACTTCAAGTAGTTTTGTTGCCTAAACGTAATTGACAATGCAGACGATTGGGTATAAATATCTCAATTGCCTTGAAATTTGGCAAAGATATTCATGCTGCCCAGTGGATGAACCCTGATAACTTAAGTGATCCTCTGACTTTCCCTCTTGTGCCACCAGAAGGTTAATTTATTTTTTCGATAAATATCCATCCGAGACAGGATAACGTTTGTTCTTGACGTATCACATCTAATCAAAGCTTGCAAATGTCTGTGTAGGGAGGAGTTTGGGGTGGGTGGATGGGAAAGAACATGTGACTTTCACCCAGGAGACCAGTGTTTGTGTCCGATGTAAAACCCCAAATGATGTACTTATTTTAAACCGAAAACATGATCTTTAACTAAACCCAACCAAGTAGTTTTGTTGCTTAAACATAAACGTAATTGACAATCCATGTTTCAAACAGCTACAGCGCCATGAGCGGTCAAAACACTATAACGTTAATAGACATGCATGTAGAAATGTTGAAATGAAATGTATCTTTCTTCATCTATCTAGTTTTTAACTAGTGCCATCATCTGGTTTATATTTTAATTTGTACAATACTTCCTAAGTCTATCTATCTGACAATTTGATTTTCTTTACAATAACCCTCGGGGCTGCTTTACAACGGCTCTAGATTTTATATTCACTCCTGGAATTCAATACATTTTAATGAACTCTTTAAAGGACAGGTCAAATGTGAGGCTGGGCTCCACGTATGTGAGGATATGTATTGTGTGCGTGTGTCTGCAGCTCAGGGTCTTTACCTTCCTCTGCGTCTCTTATTTTCTGCCCAGCTCTGCCGCCCTCGATCATCATGTCCAGCAGCAGCCCACAGAAAGCCTTCATCACCGGGTGCGACTGGCTGACTTCCACCTTCAGGCAGTGGGCGTAGTATCGGTAGGCTGGATGGGGTCAAAGGTCACAGAGCATGGCTAAATTCAGACTGAAACCTTTACTTAAAATACCTTCAGGTCTCTGCCAACACATTTTGACAATGTAACTTTAGTTTCATATTTAAATCGAGGATGTTGGAGTTATTTAATGTAAAAAAATCACTTGTTTTGTCACCAAAGTGACAAAACTAGTAAATAAATCACGTATAATTATTGTCTGTGTACCTAACGCTTGATATATATTATTCCTCAATGCTGTAGTGTGCTTTTGTTGTTCAAAAAGTCCAAAAGATTATACCTGGGTCGTAGGACTCTGCGGTGCGATGCAGCAGACTGATGTCAATACGACCGAGATGGACGATGTTGTACAGAGCTGTTATCACCATTCTCCATATTGAGACTATCAGTCCCACGACGACGTTTATCAGGAACAGCAGGTACGTCAGCAGGAACAGACTCTCTCTGGAAAACACCATCAAATATTTCAGAAATAAATTAGGATGGTTGTCTTTGTTTTCTTTATTGAGGTAAAGGAACATGCCACCCATCAGTTTACTTGGCTGGGTTCGTACCACTCAGAATAAATAAATTGTATAATGTCTTTTGTGGCTTTGGAGGAGTTGCGTCATGTCTGAGAAGATGCCCCCTGATTGGATTTTGAACTGAATGAATGAGGTGAAAAATTGTATAATGATTACGGAGCCGGAGGAAAAAAGACTTCTCTGTCATTAAAGAAAATTAAAGAAAAACTGTGGGGTTTTTTTATGTTAAGGAACCCCATCGCTTCACTTCATGTTGGATCAACCTCATCACACCACAGATGCCACAGTTGAACACTGCGGTAATGTGAGCAGTCGAATGCAAAGATATTAAATATATTGTACATTATATCAGCACAAATTTGCTGGTGTAGCTTTCAAGCTGTGATAAGTGGAAAATGGGGGTATTTACCACACAGAGGGGACCCAATAAAAGAAGATTTCGAGTTACATTACGGAGTATTTTTGGAGCTTGACCCTAGAGGGACTAAAAGTCAGGCTACCTTGGTCACTGTGGCTTACATTTATTTTGTAATCTGTCCCTTGTGAGTTCCCCAACTTTAGAAACTGCAATATGGTACCTCTTTAACTGTTCAGTTGAGTTGAGTTCTGTATTTTTTATTTCCCAAAAGAGAAAGCCTTAACGGTGTTTCAAAAAATCTGACAAACTGACAAGAATAAAATCCTGGAGTCTAAAAAACTTACAGGAGTCAGCCTAAAAAATACCCAGCAGTTTTTTCATTGTAAATTGAAATTCACCCGAGGTTACTAAAGGACCTCCATGTCCTTCATATTCGCAAAAAAAATAAAACAGTAGATGTGACCTCAGTACCCTCAAAGGCAGACACAGCCCCATGCAACACCCATGATCAACAATCAAAATGGATAAAATAAATTGTAAAGGATTCTTCCACTTGTTCGATTGCCTAATCAACACATTATAAATACTACATCCTCCTCCATTCCAATAAATGAGCTTCACAAACCTGTTGTTCAAGTCTCTCGTACCGGCTTCCTTTTTAATGAAAGCAAACTTAGCGGTCACATGTTGAAGCACTGTAACCAGGGTCAGTGTGACCCAGCCCGGCCTGAGACATTACGAAGACGGAAAAAACAATTAAATACTATCTCTGTTTTGATCTGTTCAATCACAAAATGAAATAAAGCGCTAATGTGCATGAGAGGTTGATGACTCACCAGGCCTTCCCCGCGATTGTGAAGGCGATGACATTACGACCGTAGAAAATAGGAATAATTATCAAAAACACCAGGAACAAGAAGCAGATGAAAAACACAACAGTCTGAATTGCCATTCCTGCAAACACAACACAGAAAAAGGCAATTTTATTTTAAATTAAATTATTTATTTAATTTAATTTAAAACACATTTACAAAAGGTATTATCTTTGTTCTTAAAAGCAATCTTTAAGAAAACAGTTCATTAAAAAATATTAGGGAATGGATTCTTCTTCTTCACTCCTCAAATCTACAATTAATCAAGGGAAAACATTATTTTTTTATATATATATATTGTAAAAAATCCCATTAAAAAGACAAAAGTGCATACTAAATAATTTATAATACCTTTCTGTTGCATTTAGCCCCAAACCCATTTATCCTTAAAGATTAACATAAAAAATAAATAAATAATCATAAATATAGTTTAATTTTTTAAAGTTTGATAAATTTAACAGTCGGTCACACAACACAAACAGGGGGAAGTAGTTAATTTGTTAGGGACTATTTTCAGCGGCGGATTAATCTACATTTGGCGCTCCAGTGAGTTTTGGTGGCAGCAGGACGCTGTGTGTGGGATTGGGTTTAAATAAACTACAGTGTGTGTGTTTGTGGTAATAAAGTAGCATGTGCCCCAGTGCAACAGTTTGGCTCATTGATGTGTTTTTTAACAGTTTTTGGACTAAAATGGAGCTCTGTGGCACACATAGAAAATGAGAATACTCTCTGAATGCACTGTATGTAAACTGAAAGCTTTGTCCTGTTTGCCTACTCTATTTACAATCACTAGCCCATCTCAGGTGCTTCCCATTTATCTTGATAATCTTTGAGAAATCTCACCTTGATTGGAGTCCACATGTGGTGAATTAAATTGGTTGATTTGAAGAGGCACACACACTTGTCTATATAAGGACTCACAGCGGACAGCAGAGCCAAAGAGCGAGCCCTGAGGTCTTGTTGCTTTGCTATTACTGATGTATTTAAAACTTTTTTAGCATAAGGCTGAAATAAAGGTGAAGAAGGCTAATTACTTTCTAAATGAGCTGTACATTTTCCTTTTGATTAATCATCTTAACAACCCTTGCTAGAAGGAATTAGAGATTTGTTGACGATAAGAAGAAAAGTAAATATAGTCAACATTTTCCTTCAATAAAGTAAAAATCTGTGAAGGTTTTCTTGAGTATTTGAGCTTTACCGAGACAGACGATCGCAGCCTGGTATCCTGTCAAACCCATCCAACAGACAATACCAGGTTTAGATGGACGGATGGTCTTCTGGCTGTTATAAACGCTGTAAACGTCTCCCTTATACAGTCCTCTCAGGTTTGACCTGAAACAAAATCGGTGATGCATGAGGTTCAAACAAGACGTGGAAATCTGATCTCAAGCGTAACAAAGCAACAGAGGGTAGTCGGCAGCTTTATATAAGGTGTCAAAAAAACGTGAGGTGACTGGCTGTTGATGGACATGAAACTAAGCAGTACAAACCATTAAATACTGAGCGCTTTCATACCCATTCTATCATACTATTTAGTGTACCAGAAACATATATTTGTATGTCCCAATAGACAGTAAGTGTTACTGCATTTGATTGCTATTTGCAATATGTAAGGCAGCATGCTTTTCTGGCTTTTCTGACCCACAATCCTCTGCACAGCGGAAGAAACGTCGCGTAATGAACAAATATTTGTAGCATGAAAACTAAAAATATTTAAAAAAAACACATTATAAATCGCTCACCATTAAGTTTCAGTTTTTTGCCCTCCAGGGGAAAAGGATTTGTAAATAGGCAACTGTTTTCTAACATATTCACCGTATTATTTCATAAGGTGATAATATGTCAATAGTGTTTTTATAGCTTGTTGCACTGCCCCCTAGTGGCCCAAAAATCAACTGATTCTGCTTTAAGAAAGAAGGTTTCTTCTGTGACTACGGACTCCTCAATGGCATGTCCAGACTATTTTGATTGGGTTGGCAGGAAGTAAATAAACCCACCAATCACAACGCAACAGAGTGGCACTATACAAATTAAGCTTCCATACTTTATTCTTTAATCTCAGTATAAAACACCAATAAAATAATAATCCTGTCTGGACAAAAAATGGTATGGACAAAATTGTGCAAAACATCAAATCTTCAAATCAAACAAAAAAATAATATTCTGACTCTGGGTTTTGTTGCAAGCTTGGCACTACTCCGCTGCACTGTTGCCTCTTTAGGTTTAAGAGAATTGCACTACTCTGGTTTATTAAGCGGTTGAAATGGGCAGATCAACCTCAAGGTTTTAATGCACTTACCTGTGAAGTACCATGGACCTCATGAGCATGATGAGACTGACCAAACAAGACAGGGTCATAGCACAGAGGTAGCACACTGCGAAACAACATGGCGGAAAAGAAAAAACAAATGAGTAATTTATCTTCTAACAATACACTTCCAAATTTCGACACATTCTCACACCCAACTTGTCAAATACCGACGCTTGGCCGGTGCTCCTAAGCTTCAAACTGTGACGTTCTATGTACACTTCTAGCAGCAGTGTCGGACGTGTCAGGGATGGCGTGTCAAAAGAGTCTTTTTAAAATAAACTCCCATCTTTGCAGGTAGTTTAGGTTTAGTAAAAAAAAAAAAAACACTTAGTGATGATTAGGAAAGAGCGTTGTTGACATCAAGTTCACTAACGACTCAAGTGACTCGTCGTACACAGCTCCGGTAGCGGTAGCGACCTGTCAATCACAAGGTAGCCACGCCCTAAAGCATATCGTTTATTTCACGGTCATAGGACCATAATTTGCTCAATGAACATCATGCTGTATTGAAGAAGACTTGGAACTAACAATTGAGATCATAAACGCATATTCACAATGTTTACTGAAGTAATAAATCAAGTGAGAAGTAGGGTCATTTTCTCATAGACTTCCATACTATCGGATTTCCTTTTGCAGCCAGAGCAGAGTCGCCCCCTGGTGGCCATTAGAGAGAATGCAAGTTTCAGCATTTCTCTTCAGAACCAGATGTTGCCGCCTGCATGGGACACAAACGGCCGTTTCCTGGGTGAGTGCTCTGGCAGTCTAATAACAATGTGGATGGGTTTACATTGGAGTTAAAGCCCAGTGCGTCTCATGCAAAATGGCACTTCTATATGCATCTGTGACAGACATCAAGATGCACTCACAAAGCGTCTGTATTTAAGGAGTTGGGATCGAGAACGGGTTGCAGATTTTTGTTGAAATTTAATAAAAAAAATTTAAAGTAACCCCACATACCCTCCAGCAACCAAGTATAGAAGGTCACAATTTTGACGACCTCCATCCTGTCGTCTGACAGGACGATCCCAAAGCCCAGTAGCAGGAAGGCGATGTTTTCATCGATACCAGCGCGGACAATGTGGAGAGTGGGGACCACCAGGACGACTAACAGCAACGCCGTCTGAAACATATACAAATTTCACATCATTTCACGAAGGCAAACGGGAGTAACTTTATTATGTCTGATTTAAGAGGTCTACGGAAGACTTACATGATATATCGCCACAAGGGCAACAAATGCTGATACAGCCAGTTTTAGTGGAAAACGAAACACTGCAAGACAAAATAACTCACGGTCACTTCTCTCACAATGGAGCTTATTTCAGTCACAGCAATTTAGGACTCAACAACCCTTCAAAGCTTCTACTTTTTCTTTTTTTTTAAAAATTCAGTGGAAAGTCAGATTTCCACTGAATGTGACATAAATACAAAATGGCCGCTATGAAAAAAATAAAAAAAATAAACTCTACTCGTTTAAGTGCACGCACCTTTTTCTGGTATATAAATATAACTCTTAGGCACCTCCAGTATCCTCTCTGCCAGCGTTGGTTTGTCTGTAGATGAAGAGCTACAATAGAACATAGAGATCAAATGATGTCAGCCAAATACAGCATAAAAAAAAAAGAAAAAAAAACATAAAATGACTTTATCTCCATTCACCTGGCAGTCGAGGACTTTTTCTTGAGAAGCAACTTCACATAGTTGGTGTAGTAGCTGCTGTCAAGGTCCTAGGAGTAATACAAATCAGACTTATGATGAGTCCCTATATGAGAGAAAGTTAGAAGGTCATGGGTTTGAGTTCCTTCACAATTGACAGTGGAAAAGTTTTCCGGAGTGACTCTTGAAAACTTGATTCAGCATCATTTCAAGGTGACAGAAATGATTCTATTCTGTGTTACTTAGGGTCTTGATACTTCAAATTCCTGTGAGCTTCAATCGATGTTTGTTTGAAAACATCATGATATGAAAAGAAAACCATCATTCTCAGTGGATGAGCTAGAACAATTAACAAGAATAAATAAAAATACAAGAAAAACCTGAAGGTAAAGTAAAAGATTAATGACTGAAAGTGTTTTTTTCCTGCTCACCACAAGGATTTCTCCTTTAAATCATTAGCAAAAACTGTAGACAGATTAAACCTGCTGTTAAAACAAAAACTCTGTTGTATTATGTTTTGAAAGGGGAAAAAATATCACCTCCCCCGTCATAATCTGCTTGAGGACGCTGAGCTAAACCCACTCTGTTATGCACAAGCTGCTTACAGTAATCATGGTTATGTTTTACATAGTTGAAATTCATGTTTCTTACTTCACTTGCAGCGGAGACAGCCTGCGATTAGTTAAAATGTTGGTATTTACACACATCATAAGGCAGAAAAATGAGTGGACATTTGGTACTTTCCTCTTGGCTGAATGTTAATATCTGTGTTCTGACTTTTCTCACCTCATCATTATTTGGTCCTTTCACAAACAGCAAGGGGAACTGGACACAGAGATATGCAAGGCAGGCCAACTGAGGCAGACTTGCAAGCAGAGCGTAGTACTGATAGATCTGTGAGGAGGAAAATGTAAAGAAAAATGTTTTAAAGTATCAATTCAACTAATAGCAGTAAAAACAAATAAAATGAACGTGTTTTGAGATATGTGGTTTTATGTGTCTAAGTTGAGGTGAATAAAATGTTGTATTGAGAGTGTTCACGAGAGGTAATGTCCAGATCATCCGCTGTCAACATTTTTCATTATTTTGTCCCAAAGATTGAGTTCAATGTCTTCTGTCTCCAGCACCGGGTGATGTGCTGGTTCACTTTTACACTGTGATCTGTAGCTTTAGCTTCTATCTTTATCTCTTTAACCTGCTGAACTAGTTTGACATCCTGGATATAACCTTCAAACACACATTATAGATCCTTCCGTCTGCTTCTCTCTGAAATTTCATTTTTTTTTCTTTCTCCAAAAATGTCATATTTATTAAGGGTGTGCAGTTAGTGACAGTCTGGGCTCCCTGATAGCTCGTACAGCTTAAGCTCGTAGCAGAAGGGGGCGGGGCTTAGCCACAGGTCAATTATATTTGTCAATATTGTATCATAAAACTACGTGTACCGTAATTGAAACCATTAACATGCTGTTGGTGTCTCACCTCTGGAGTCTTTGGACAGTCGAACTTCTGCCACACCAGGACCGCGAAGTGACTGAAGGAGAGGAGCGTCCCGAACACGTAACCTGCTTTGTGCTGCAGAGTGCAACAGACCAACAGAGGATAATACAGGACAGGATAGTAGAAGATGGCAATTATCTTCATGTACTCTGGAAAGCAAGGGATAAAAGAAAAGAGTGTATCAGTCTCTGATGTGTGACCTCATGTATAAGGATACATTGAATCTCGACGCTTCTGGACCCCAAATATGTTTCATATTTTACATTTCTACATACATGTATATCAACTTATAGTGTTTTAGCTGCTCGTGTTGCTTGTTCCCCATTTCAAACTGCATTCTCCTTTACGTTGAGGTTCAGGCTACGAAACTAATTGGAAAGGTTGAGTAAAAGATCATGTTTTGGGTTAAAAAAGGTACATTACTTTTGGATTCACACGGGACACAAACGCCGGCCTCTTGGGTGAAACTCATGCAAGGTGATTAAATGTATTTGTGATACAACACATGCAAGCGTAATCCGGGAGAACATTTTTGTTTTTATCAAAACATAACTGACATTGCAGTTTTGTTGAATGGGAATTCATTTTTAGAAGACCAAGATGAACAAAAAGAGGGAGCTGAGGTTCTTCCTCATTTCCAAGCTAGCTTCTGTTCCACTAACCCATGTAACATGATTATTTTAGTAATTTCTCAAATAATTTAATTTATTCAACGACCATTAAATCACGTAATTATTCTTTTTCTGATTAGAGCTCTGAAACAGTGTCTTTTTTTGATACCACTACTTTGGGCTCTAAAATCGCAAATTAAACACAAAGTGGCTTTAAGTCCAACATCCTAATCAATCAGTATTGTAAGGTTTGTCTTACAAGCATAAGCGACATTCAGGGCTTCACTTTAATCTGTGTGGCTGCACATT
Organism: Ophiodon elongatus; assembly: GCA_016806645.1. Classification (NCBI taxonomy): domain Eukaryota; kingdom Metazoa; phylum Chordata; class Actinopteri; order Perciformes; family Hexagrammidae; genus Ophiodon; species Ophiodon elongatus. The sequence continues at coordinate 634,158 of JACSYO010000503.1, read as the reverse complement.
CTGAGATTGCGCAACATTTTAATAATTATCTAAAAGATGACATGTTCAACATGTCTGTCCTTTATGTTCCCATCAGAACCATGAACGCAATCATCAAAGTACACACAAATCGTACGGATGCAGCTCCAGTCATCATTACAAATAAACCGTATCAATGTTCACCTTTAATGTTCGCAGGAGTATCTTTGGAGAAAGGCAGAGGGTCTGGGGTGATCATCAGCATTGCCAGCTTGCTGAACACCAGTCCAAAAACAGCCATGACGAGGCCTTTTTTCTGAGTCTGGTCCAGGAAGTTGACTGGACTGTGAGATCATGAACAGAAACGTTTGTATAACAGGCGTCAAACCGGCAGTCTAAGGTCTTATTTACCGATAGACTTCCCACCTGAAGATACTGGAGGATCCTCTTGTAAATCCTTGGCAGAGTTTGTTTTTCCTGGTGAGAACTGCCAGGATTAACACGACCACCAGCTACAATGAAAGATGAAATTCATCAGGACTTCTGTTACGCCTCTTGAACACCACTCCAACATTCGGGTTATAAATGTATATCTTTGCTCATATTTGACTGGAACATGAACTAAATATTATCAATGTTTTCTCCTTTTTTCAGGTTCAGCTGCTGCCTGAAAATGTTCAGACATTTGTTCATATCATAACAAGGACGGACTGTGACCTGGTTTAAAGCTGTGGGATCAAAAGTTAGAAAGAAGGCCATGAATCAAAAGTTCTCTTTCGTCAAATGACATTCTCATCACGTTGGTGGTATGTAAATAAGGTTCTGATCGTTTAAAACTGATTCACACCAAGTCAAGAAAATTTGCATAGAAATTGCATGGCTTGAGATCGTCCAGCAGCTGGGGTACGATGAAGATGGTAATGTAGCTGATATGCATTTGCTGAGGTTATCAGTCGGTTGTAACGGAGCTAGCCACACGCTCGCTCTGTGTATTGAGTAGTTGACGTGATCCCCTTAAACATTCTCTGTCTGGATAGGTTTTTGGTGTGGGGAGTGGACACGGGCACTACGTCAAATAAGAGTTTTGGGGTATTTTTTGTGACGAAAATGGAACACGACAATGCTGAAGATTTGCACCGAACACGCTGTGTACAGTTGTCGTGATAAAAATGTGCATGCCTGTTCCCGCCTATTCACATCGCACTTGTAAATTAAATTAAATAAGGTTCTCTATTTAAACTTTTATCTTACAGAAAAACATGTGCTTAACTAAAAATGCTTGGTGGTTTCTTACTTGAAACATTGATCTTAATTTGCTACTGGTCATTTTTGTCTGGCAAGTCACCCGCTGATTGGCGGATATCTGCTTTATAACTCTTGGCTTCAGAAAAACGTCCATGTGTCAAAATCCCTACCAGCTCTAAAAATACTATACTGCACCTCCTTATGGCACAATATGTGAAATGAATGCTTTTCATAGTGTTTGGCAGCAACAGTGTTACATTAAAAACTATACAACTTTATGAAATAACAAAGCAAAGCAGCATTGTAGATGCAGTTGGAAGTTGGGATAGAGCGACCAATCAGTCATGAGCTGATTGTAAGAACCTCATTTTAACGAGAACATTCTTCAGACTACAACATCTTGTTATTTCTGATCCGCTGCAGTGACCCGACTGTCCCACTTTATTCCACATTATTTACTGAGCAGGAAAATCGGTCAGTGTCTGTTCTGTGTACAGTAAGAAGAGTTCTCTGACCGAGGTAAAGCGGCCCTCACTTATAATTGGGTGAGGACGAAATAATGGCTAACATTATGAAATTTAATGTCTGCCTGAAGCAACCGATGGATTAATAGAAAAGGCACTAAAGGATTTGATGGAAGATGCAAAAACTTCAGAACAAAATCTACACTGCCTGTGTTTTCCACTGATGGTTTACTTAGGAGGAGGACTTAGTAGTGTTACTGTTGTGTTTGGGGTACTCTGATATACATTTATAGCTATTAATAATCTGGAATCCTGAATTGTTTGTAATCTGACATGAACAGTAAACAGTTTTATAGGCATGTTTAATAATTATTTCGCAACATTGCCTGAACCTGAGCGTTGGCGATAATAAATTGATCGGTGGATCGCTCTCTGTCGTCGTGCCCCTTCAGTTCTCCTTCGTCCAAGTGGATCACTGACCCAACACAGAGGCCAGATATCCCTTATCCGGACATCTTTACATATTTAATTGAATCGCCATGCTATTGTGTTGTCTGACCGTGGATGTAAAAAGAGAACTGGATACAGTGTTGGAGGTTCGTTCCTGAAAGTTGCTCGGTTGTGGTCTCAACGGTATAATCCTAGATTTGCAAAAAACTTTCCAAAACTCTTGCAAGACTCGCTGCCCAACGACCGATCCTATCGTTAACCATTCAAGGTCAATCCCTAACTTCAACCCGCTAGTTGTAATTCCACAATTTTGGCCACTACAAAATTGGCCATTTCGTCCAATCTGTGACTCTGCTAAATATCAAAACATCTTTTATCTACTCCCAGATGCTCTTGTTGGAATATTATCTGTATACTCTTACTTACAGAATAGTTTTTTGATTATTATTTTTTATTTATTTATAGATCAGTTGCTCTACACTGCTAACCAAACCCCTCTGCTAGCTGTCTGATGCAAATGTGTTGATAAAGCAACATTCCAGTTCAATTATTTTTGGGCAAACTGACGTGTATTTTTCTCTCCATGTTTCACTCTGGATTTTTCTTCCTGATACGGGACAATGTAGCATCCCACCACTTCTTCTTGTCTGTTTTGTCTCTTCATAGACTCATTTATATTTTTTTATTTTCATACTTTGAACCTGTGCCAGCGCTCTAATCTACGTCAACACCCAACAATGTACAGTCCCTTTTTTTAAAACTTGTGTTTACTTACAGATATTGACAGCATGCACACATTGAAGATCCTTTCGTCCGCTGTTGGGTCACATGGCAAAATAATCCTGAGAGAAAAAGGTAACACACATTTAAATAAACAAAGCTTATTAGCAAAAGTTAGAACATACATTTTTTTTTGTAAAACAACAGAGACATGTTGTTAGAATTATTTTTGAGAATGGCTACTGCAAATATTTTTGCAACAATTTTAATGATTTGCACAGCTGATAAGTGATCCAAGTGATTTGATTAGTTCTTTGTATTAATACAAATGTCAAGGTTGAATTTACACTCAACTGTTAACCAGAACTGCTTTCATCTCTGAGATTGTTCAAATGAAGCACAATAATAAATACAATCACCACCTTTCAGCTATCATGAATCAAAAGAGATCTGCCAATTAATTCCTATACTGCACATTTATAATCAATACATAATCAAAATATTAACGTATATCATATTTTATTTACAAACAGACACCCCATTTGACTCTTTTAGTTCTCATGATGAGGTTTTGTACTCACTCTTTGGGTGGTTTGGTTGGCTCTGCGTTGTTCGAGTACCAGTCTGAATAATCATAGTAAGAATATTCAAAAGGCTCAAATTCGGCCTTGCTCTGATTCATCGCGGCGGTTCAGTCGAGTCAAACAGGATGAGGCAGGTTGATCAGAGATCCAGAGGACTCCGGATCTTCCTCCTTCGAGTCGAGTAACTTCGCTCTGTGACCTGCTGGTGCTGTAACGTGTCGGGACAGTTTGGCCCCAACACATTCCAGTTCAACTGAGAGCTCAACACAGCAGATTAACACCAGGAGAGAGAGAGAGAGAGAGAGAGAGAGAGAGAGAGAGAGAGAGAGAGAGAGAGAGAGAGAGAGAGAGAGAGAGAGAGAGAGAGAGAGAGAGAGAGAGAGAGAGAGAGAGAGAGAGAGAGAGAGAGAGAGAGAGAGAGAGAGAGGACTTTAAGTGACCTCTGCTGCTCCTTTAACTGATATAATTTATCTTTGATGTGACAGTTAATTAAACTTCTAAACCTGGTTTCATCATTCAACTTTAAAATTATAATGAATTTAGGCGTTGATTTGAATTATTTGTCAGTGGACGTCTGTTACAAATTTGAGGTACTTGCACTAGAGTATTTTCTTTTTATTCCACTTTATTCTTTTTACTCCACTACATTTATTTGACAGCTATTTTACAAATTAAGAGTTGTGTCCGTATTTAAATGAAGAGCAAATCAAATGTGATGCTTAGTTATGTTGTAATTGGTAACAATTACTTTTTAATAATAAATTATTTGTCGATTAATTATGATAATTGTTGGTAAAAGAAAAGTTCATGCAAATTTCATGTTGTTTTGTGTTTATTTGTTGCTTCTTCATTTTATTTTTATGTTATAACAATCAATCAATTTCTCCAGAAAATAATCAGCAGATTCTTCCATAATGACAATAATTGGTCGATTCAGCCTTATACGGAACAGTTTTAACCAAAACAAGTTTTGTTTGTGTTTAAATACCAATCTCATCTCAATCTGCCAATCTCTCACTGTCCATTTCTCCCAGTGAGACACTACTCTTCATAAACCAAAAGTAAAAACAATATAACATAGATTTTCTTCATGCAATCACAATTATGTTGTCTGTTACAGTTGAATGTTTCATGTTTTGTGCATTCATGTAGAAATGAAAGCACTTTGTGGGACTCATAACCGGTTTTCCTCCCTCTGCCTGTTACTTAAGAGACTAATCTTATAATAAGAAGAAAATCTCTCACTTAAACAGGAACAACCTTTGTGTGAAAAGAGCTTAGGAAAGGCCAAAATGAGAATGTGGATCATTTAACACGTGAAGTAAGGCCTCAGTTTAAGATCACGTTTTATTTCTATGATTATGAAAATAAGAACTAAAGGAAATACAGCAAGTGTGTCGTTGCAGCAGCAGAACATGGATCACAAACTTTACCAAACTGGGGCATAAAGATGGACTCGTTGATCCAGTTAAATCTTCCCCTGTTCATTTTGTGCATAACAAAGAACATTTAAAGCCTTTGACACATTTTTTCCTCCTTTGAGAGTTCAAAGTTTCTTAATCTGGATGTGTGAGCTCGCTCATATGACAGAGGCCGCAGAGCGCCAGCTGATCAGGATTTTCTGACATGAGGGCCTCACAGAGGACCCTCAGTGCTTTACTGCCGCTATTTCAACATAAAAAGGCCACCAATAATGTAAATAATGTAAAGACGAATGTGCTGAAATGCTCTTCAAGCTCTTAAAATAATAAATGAAAGCACTAAAAGCTAAATTCCCAGAGTCGTCTATTACAGTTTCACTTGCAGCACTGGCTTAAGAAACTAAAAGAGATGTTTGATGTGTCCACTACGCGTCCAGCTCTGCTCCTCTGATGTGTTTCATGTGTTTGAATAAGAAGGTAAAGTAACACTGAGTGACGTCTCTTATCAGACTGACATTTAGAAGAGGAGCATCAACACTTGCTTCAGCTGCAACCGTCTGCTTCCACATCTCATTTCAACGCTTTATGTTGATTAATACTGTCACTATACAGGTGGAAGACTTACAACTTGCAACTCAGTTAAGAAGACAAGAGACAGACAGTCATTTACTCTGTGATGCTTTTGTTTAATTTAACTGTTTCTGCCTCTTCTTCCATAGCACAGTATTTTTAGATAGTCAGTCAGTCCACCTCTGTATAGGATAAATCCAAATGACTTTGAATAATCCCCTGACTTTTCATGCAGGTCAAATTAGAATTAGTCTAAGACTTATGACACTTTAAATTTTTTTTATTATTCATGATTTATAACATGACAGCATGTCTGTGGAAAAACATATTTAAACCCACTCTCTTTCTCTGTATCCATCCATCTCTTAACAAGAGCCTCTTTGGACAGGTTTATTACCCAAAGACAAAACTCCTGTTTGTATCCAATAAGAACCTTTAACAGGCCCTTAAACGCAACATGTCTGTTCCATACAGTAATTGGAATATACTATAAACATATATGATGAAATTGGCCTTCTGCAAACTGAGCAGATTGTATCTGAACAACTGAGAGAAACTGTAACTCCTGTTGACAGTTTATACTTTGAGATTAGTGTGCGTGTGTGTGTGTGTGTGTGTGTGTGTGTGTGTGTGTGTGTGTGTGTGTGTGTGTGTGTGTGTGTTTAGGGGTTTGTGTGATACACCAGACAGTAGAGGGCGCTGTTTGGTTGATTCTCTATGTTACAGAGGGTTCAGGTCTCAGTCAACTCAGTTTCCATGTATGTGCTGTAGCTGACACACATTATATCCCATTTTTTTTTACTTCCTTTATACAGTTGTATTTTTTAATTCATACGTGAGGAACAATTTCCCCTTATTAGTGAAAGTCTAAAGGCTAAATCATCTCTTGTAAAAATGTGACACTGAAAAATAGATAAAAAAAAAAATTTCAAGCATTTTTTTTTTTACTTTATCAAGGCATGAAAACATGAATATAACAATCACATTATTGACAGCAGGGATATACAGTCCATCTATCACCAATCAAATAAAGATCTGCATTGTAAATGTCACAAAGAAAACACAAAAATAATGAAACACTAAGGATGAAATGTAAGTCACTTCAGACACAAATCAAAAATCTAAATATGATACAAATAGACAGCAAGCATGATGACAAGAACTGGATTGCATTTTCAGAATGACCTGATGTGGAAACAACAAACAAATAATAAAGTGGCCTTTAAGAAACAATAACAGCACGCAGAATCTCTGATATGTATACAGGAATACAAAGCAAATATCTGTCAGATATCTTCCCTCCCAACATGGAGGTTATTGACAGGTTTTTAGTTTTTGAACATGTCACACAACAGTTTCTCCATGGGAGTGTTTCCGATGGTCCTGTGGAAGAACAGCAGCTCTATCCGCTCCGAATTCACAAAACGCAGAGAGGGAAGGAGAAGAAGCAGCTTTCCAAACCTGAATACACGAAAGAAACAAAACATGTAATCGACTTCTGGATACAACAGGAAATGGTAAAGCGTGCATTCGTGATTTGTTGCTCGTAATAATAATTTAATCCACTTCAAACACACGTGTCAATCAGCAAAGTGCCAGTCAACATGCATGTCTTTCAGGTCTTAAAGCTAACCATTAAAAGTTTTAATTTTAAAACTGTTTTAATGCTGTTTTGAGAATAGCTGGGAACTTTAGTAAACTATGAGCTCTAAAGTTCAGGGAGTTTGTCTTTAAACTGATAGTTTACTTTGACAAATACTTTGTCATTTGCATTTTAAATTGCTTTGTATTCTGTACATAGAAAATATTTACATTAAATATGTTTGTAATATGTCCTTTTAAGATTAAAAAGTGAAACCTTTCAACAACCCTTTAAAGGAGAAATGAGAGTTAACACAGAAACCAGTTTGAACTGGAAGCAGGTGGACAGAAAGATTATTCACCTAAAAGTTAATTTCCAATTACAAATGAACTCTAGTAACAAAGAAAAGACAACAGTTAGAATTAGATTTAACAGAGTAAAATATTTGTTTTCTTAGTATCCATGCAGCACTGTGGCGGTGATGTTATCAGACAGGTAACATACCTGGCTGGTTGACTGGGGTAGTGTGAGCGGATGTGTTGTCCCAGCATCACCTGAGACTGATCCTGCAGGTTCTCCACTTGTTCCGGGTCTTTCAAACCACGAGTCTCTGTGGAGGAGAGCAAACACCAGCGTGAGCCACGCAAATTCAGACAAACACCGTGAAACAGATACTAAAAGAATATCTGTGTAATATGAGCTGGTGTCCCTCTCTACACACAACTACACCAATTTAGAGCTGAATTATTTATAATTAAACAGTTTATCACCATGAGAGCAAAAATGTCCTCAGCTTGACAACCTGGATATATATGTAGTTTGGTTTTAGGTCATGTTTAATATATTTACATTGTGTTTGTATGGTTTTATGTGGTAGCATGTATTTTATGTTTCTCAGGTTCACACCTGTGTGAAATTTGAGGCAAATTGTTGAGAGTCCAAAAGAATCAAAAATATTTTAGGTGCAAAGCTGACATTTTGAGAGTCAGCTCAGTGTGGTGCTATATGGGAAAGCTCATAGACCATCCAATATGTAAATTATTCCTCTGTGGAAACTGAATATGCTCAGTAATCGTTTCCAATTATATATTTTATAATTACGGTGGACAGTGACGCTAGAGGAAAGGTCGGGGGTAACTGAAATCATTAGGAACCTAAAGCTAATCTTCCCAGGTGCAGTCGGATTTATTGATCTGAACCAGTCCCTTCGGCTCATATTCATATCATATTATTCAATGTGTCCTCACACAACGATTCGTATGATAGCTACATGAAAAAATATTTTTTAATTTTTTATGACTTCTACGAATGTCAACAAAACTAATTGGTTAGGTTTAGGAAAATATCTTGATTTTGGTTAAAATAACTACAGGAGTTGCGTTACTCAAGCATGGAAGCTATGTAACAAATAATTAAACGTTTGGGTTAAAATAACTACGTCAACTTGGGACAAGAACAGCGGTCTCCCGTGTGAAAGTCCGGAGTTCCGTCAACCTCGACCTCCTCCCTTTACAGACTATATTGCTCTTTATACTACGTCACCTGTCTTGGCTCATGATTACGTGGATTACATACAAATTGATCACATGGGTTAGTTGTAGTCCCTTATGTGTCAGTGCATGATAACAGTCTGTTTTATTGCAGGGCAACAATGACATTGTTATAACATTAATTCAAAGCGTGAATAAATATTCTGGATTATTTATAGTGCCAACCTCTCGGGATCCTGTCGTCCTCACCTGGCTTGAAGAGCACGATGGCCTTGAGGCAGGCGAACTCAGTGGGATCGACGGCGAGGGCCTTGAAGCGGCTGAAGACCTCCTGCAGGAGGCGCAGGTCCAGGCTGGTGTAGCTGGTCTTTCCCTGCATGCCGGGGCAGAGGTCCGGCAGAGAGAGCAGCGGGCAGCTGTCCAGAGGCAGAGACCACTGGATGGCACAGAGCAGGAAGAGCTCGCTCCACGCCTCCTCCAGCAGGATCACCTGGTGGAACGCGAGCGAGAGTCAAAACTATGAAGGAAATAAAGCTTTGTGTTTAGCTTCTCTGGTGAGCCACAGTGGGCAAAGGGGGCTATAGGAAAGCCCATTCCTGCTAAAAAAAAAAAAAGTAACTTGTTGATAAATGATAAATGATAATATATAATATATAATATATATAATTAATAAAAATGTAATAATTATTAAGCAGTAACACAACAGTTTGAATTAATATTGCACAGTTATGGCTTATTTTCAAGACAGCAGTATTTCAAAATAATGAAATTAAAATGTTTGTAGAATTAAGTCAATTCTATTCAATGCATACATTCTAAAATCTATTGAATTTGTTAGAAATTGTGTTTTAATTCATTCTTCTCGATCAACAAAGTCAAAAGTTTCACACACATCTTTGTCAACCAGTGCAAATTATATCAAATAAAAAAAGTAACATTTGAAAAAAATGTATATGATAAAATATATAAAAGTTTTGTGCAAAGCTTTTTGTCAAATAAAAAGGAAATGATAAAGTGGAAATGGACAAATTTAATTAAAAAAAATAATTTTCCAAGCGTGAATGGAATTCCATAGTTTTCAAAAGCCTGAGTGAACATTGTATCTCGTCTTACTTATACTTGCAAAATCAAAATAAACTCCGAAAGTGAAAACAATAAAGTCTCCAGCAGCCTCTATGTAAGAGTCTCACCTGGTCTCTGAAGGGCAGATTGGAGAAGACCGGCAGGTTCTTGGCCCACTTCACTGACATGAAGAGCAGCCTCGCCGAGGTCTCGTACACGTTTTCGGAGCTGGACGGGTACAGAGCCATGTGGTACTCCGAGGATGCTCGCTCCGGCTCGTTGCTCGTCACGTCGATGTTCTCGTCAACTGAAATCAGAGAAGACGAGGTCAAGCTCATGCAGAACTTCAACTAGTTTAATTATGCATGTTAACATTTTAACTTTGGTCCTTTTAGCTTGTTAGCATGCTGACACTGTCTTGATACATGCTGAATATCACACGTGCAAAATGGAAGCATGTTAATGTCAGCAGGACCACTAAAATGATGTATTTCACCAAGTCTTAAACAATATATTATTTCATATTTTTATTGTATTTATTGTGGTCTATCATCAATTGTATTATTGATTATTTTAGAGTATTTATCAGAACACTCAGACACACTAAACTCAATAAAAATCCTCTAAAAGTATTAATGTGTACATATTCTAACTGCAGTTGGCATTTTAAATTCAAATGTTATGCTTTATGCTAACACTGTTTGATTTTAGGACATTTTATATTTTATTTAATTTAATATAAAAAATGTTTTGACCAACTCTTGCCTCTCCTGGATCATGTTTTACCCCAATAAACCCACTTACATCCACAAATATAAAAATGTATTGGAACAAAATGCTCTTAAAATGCTCTTTTCCTGTGGCTTTAATTTACCAATATCACAGATTTGAATACAAAAGCTGTGGTGAAGAACACTTGGTGAAATTGCACCATAGAATTAAAGCAACCCTTCTGTCTAATCTGATCTCAAATCCCCAAACCCTCCTCACCGTCCTCGGGTTCCAGCTTGGCGCAGGTCTCGGCCGTCATGAGGCTGGCCATGAAGCGGTGGTTGTTCTGGGGACTGATGCAGCGCTGGGGGGCCGCAGAGGAGCTGATGGACATGGAGGAGGTGATGTGGGGCCACGTGATGACTGAGGAGGAGGAGGAAGAGGAGGAGGAGGAGGAAGAGGAGGAGGATGAGGAAGAGCAGGTGGGCTCCCGCGTGGTGGCCAGGTGTTCCTTGTCAGGGTCCACGTCAATGGAGTCCAGGCGGACCTGAGCTGTGCTGCGAGGCTGCCGCTCGTTCTGTACTGCTGCAGAGAGGAAAAGGACAGGACGCGGAAGGAACAGGAGGGAACAATCATGAGATACATCTGCAGTTTTCAGCAGTTTCACGTGTGAATCTCTGACTGTGAATGCTTCTCGCGTTATCTGATGCTGCACGGTCAACACACTGACCGTCCTTGTTCATGCCCGCCTGCAGGCACTTCTTCAGCCGACACGCCTGGCACTGGTTGCGATGAGCTTTGTCCACTGGGCACATGCCCGTCCCGGCCTGGCACCTGTTAACCCACAACCGAGACTTTAAAAGGGAGAGTCCAATCAAAACAATCAGAGATACTTTAAATAGTAATTACGAAAATCCAAATTTGTGGGGAAATTTATCTTCATACTCCTTTTGTACGAGAATGAAAGCCACGTGTTTGAACCATAACCAACACTTTAATTCTAACCTCGTTTTAAAATACTTTAAAGCATAACTTTCAACAAAATAACAAACTGACGATTTAAAGACATAACTTATGATCCAAATATAGACAAATAAAGTGCTTCACTATCAAGATTCAATAAAGGGATTGGATCTTACTTTTCCAAATCACAGGTTTTTATTACTTTAAACAACCGAATCTTACTAAGTTATTCATGTTTTGTGGCACTAAAAAAGTTTTTCTGCATTAATATGCTCAAGTAAGTTGATGAATTGTTGCTGTCACAAAAATGTACATTTGCACTTTGGTTCTGAAAGACATGGGCATCCTTTCTCATACAATATTTTACAAAATGTGTTTTTTTTTTTATTTGGGATAAAACTACATTTAATGGTCGTGGAGAATGTTTTGGATAAAATGCTGGAAAGGATGCTGGCCTCCCATCATGCACCTCTTATACTAACTGGCCTTTACTCTTGGTATGTTGAAGTTATTAAATGATTTACCTGTAGATGAGCCTCCTCCTCACGCTGCGCTTGAAGAAGCCGCTGCAGCCGTTGCAGGCGTAGATGCCGTAGTGTTTCCCGCTGCTGGTGTCTCCGCACACTTTGCACACCAGAGCCGGGCTCAGAGCTTTGCCCGGGGACGGACTCTTGGCTGTGGGTCAAAACACAGTCGCACGGGGCCAGTTGGTTTGTGCCATTCATGTGGTCTGCTATTGTTTCACACGTGTGCCTGCCATCTGTACTGTCAGCTCAGTCTACTGCAACAGCCGCTTAGCTCTGAAAATCTCATTTAGTGCATGATTATGAAATTAAAACAATAAAATGGCCCGAGGCAGAATAACAGCTAACACAAACAATGCTGAGATACTGATATTAATCCAAATAAACCCATTAATTATAGATACATTCAGATAGCATTGCTTACAGGTGCATAGTACATATCTCGTTCTACTCGAATCAAACGCATTTGTATTTAAGAAATCCTTGGAGCTGTCAACTAGTTTTACTTCATGCTTGTGTGTTGAAGAAAGTATTGGTAAATTAAACAGCTGTATTTTAAGTCAAACATTTAAACAGAGAGAAGGAACAACACCGTTTTGTCATCTGAGACTTCAAACTCAAACAAAAACAAGATGATGAGTATCTAAAACCTCCATAAGTCTACTTTTTCTTTTCCTGACTACAGGCCAGGTTTGAGTCCCATCTTTTCGGCTTCACGGACACCTGTTGCTCCGGTCATGTGAAACTCTTACCTCCTCTGCTGTCGTCCATCCCGCCGCTCCCAGAAGACTCACTGGGGGAAGAGGACGGCACCATGGGGATCTTCAACAGGTGATCCTCCATCATTATTTGTCTTTTACTAAAAATGTCTCCTGGAGTGACGGCGACTGGAGATAAGAATCTCTTAGTCCTCTTCTCTAAAGTTTGTGAATTATCAAGATAACAATGTCCAGGATCCACGCACAAAAAGTTAAAGTTCCTTCTGGGTTTGTTGCAGCAAAGAAATATGAATTATGTAGCTGTCCGGCCTCCAGCGGTCCCCAGTGGGCAGATGGTTGCTCTACTGTGTTGCAGCCTCTGATGTGGAGCTGCAGATGGGCTGAGGTCCCGGGTGGCAGATCAACAGGTTGCCGTCGGGGTCCGTCACTGTCTGTGGGTGCTTCCTCGGTGGCAGCGCCTCAAAAGGGAGCCCAGGGGGGAGGTGGGTGGGGGTGGAGGTGGTGGAGGGAGAGGATTAGCCCCACGCGCTGTGTAAGCAGCATGCCTATTTGTCATCCTCTTAATCTTTACTGTTCATCTACTGGATCAATCAGTCACATTGACAGAACATTGGTGCTGCTCAGACTCGCGTCTTCATCGTGTCTGCGAACGGAAAAACGGAAGAAAAACAGCAGAAGCGACGACTCCTGAAACTCTCTGTTGGAAGAGTTGTAACTTTAGACCGGTTCCCATGCGGCTCCGTCTCCTCGTGTCTCCTCTGTCCACGAGGGCATCCATCAGTCAACGCTCCTCTTCGGTATCTGCATTTAAAAGGGATGATTACGTGAGGCGCACATTATTATATTTACCAGCCTCTTCAATTTGTTGTATTTCCCCTCCAAAATTCCAGCTCCATTTCCGCCTGCTGTATATTTGATCTGTGTGATTGCCTCCTATTCATAATGACCCCCAGTGTTTGCTGAGGAGCTGCTTATTAACTCCCATTTCACTCTTTTTTTTTTGTACAAACTAGAGATCATCCGCTTCCCTCTGGCTGCCAGACGAAAAAGGTCACAGAGGGAATAATAGAGTTTTGAATGGCTGATGTTTTAGCTGACACTAATTTAGCTCATTCATGAGGGTCTCCCATTTATTATTAAGAAGCTAGAATCATCATACATGTGGCATTTACATAGGCAGCGTTGTTAAGCTGCAGTCAACAGAAGACTGGAGGACCAAAGCTGCCAACAACCAGAGAATATGAAACATGCAGCCTAGCAATCATCTTTAAATGAAATTGACTTGTTGTTTACCAAAAAGCCAGACAATCTGGGCCAAAATGAAAAGCGCTGTACGATATTGCTGTGATTAAGACAAGAGAGGCAAAGACGAGCAAGACAAATACAGAAAAATTGTGAAAATCAAATGTTTCAGTTAATTAATTCGAAGCAGGTGTCAAACAACGCTTCTTTTGTTCATGACTGTATACGTGATCGTCCTCTAACGCAACTTTCTGCTAATTTTCATCGTTTGTTTCTTCACACAGAGGACGCCAGCTGCCATGTTTCTGACATCTGTGCGCTGGCATCTGTACTGTTGTTTGTTTTTCAGTTCGCTGTTTGTTCTGTGCTTGTTATTAACTGATAACTGATCTTACGTTGGACATATGAACGCTTTTAAGCTGCGTTAATTGAGTTTTCACTGAGGAGCAAGCTCAAACCACAGCATCTGACATATCATAGGCTTATTAAGCAGCATTCAGCAGAAACACAGCAACATTAATGTTTATTTGTAGTCATATTCACTCTCCTATTAGGCCTGTTTTTTTTTTTTTTTTGTCTTTTTGCAGCTAAATGTTCCACTTTCTTCACCAGACAGTCGATAACTGTATCTGTGTGCCGTTTGGTGCTGGGCAGGTGGTGAACAATGTGTGCTGACAACAAGCTGCCGGTTCCGGGTCAGAAAACCAACACAATGAGCTAAAGACAAAAAAGCTCAGTAGAGCGAATGGGATCCGTACAGTTGATGATTAACTCTCAGTCTTGTCTCACAGAGTCGCGTGTGTCATTTCACGCCACGGCAATAGACGCTCAGAGCAAGTGCTCTGAAAGTCAGGTGACGAAGAGCGAGAAAGTCCACGTAGGGGAGGAGGTACGAGTGGAGGTACGAGTGGATGGGTGGGTCAAATAAAACGCATGACTTTCACCCGTGAGCGGGCGCTGTTCATGTGAAACCAAAAGTCAGCAATTTACTTATTTACGTTGACTACTAAACTTACGTCTGTAAATTAAATAAAAAAACGTATTTGAACCCAAATCCCGATATTTTCCTAAACCTAAACAAGTAGGGTTTTTTTTAATTCCCAGTGTGAACCATAACCAAAACAGAAAACTATATCGGTTTCAAAATTCTTAATTTCGTTGACATATTTGAGTCGAAGTCAAAGGTTTTACAGAGGAAATTTTAGATATCCATTTTTATCACTTCATACGTCAGAATACACAAAGAAAATCCTATCAGCCATTTTCTTTAGGAATAAAAGGTTATAGAAAGCAGGCTGTAAATTATATATCAACAAACCCTTCTGCAAAATCCTTCACAATATAGATAGGAATGAAAGTGTAAAGTCTGGTGCATGTAAGAGCTACTGAAGATTTCTCAGGCTCAGGGTATACGCCTTCTCGTTAAGTCACGTTGGTTTAAGCATGGCCACCACGGGGAGAGTGCATTCATATATAATATGACTGTATGACCTCAAAAAAAGGTAAGTAAAATGAATTAAATATTAAGAAATTGTCAGATCTTTTTTTTCTGACAATTTGGTTATTTTGTATTAATCTGTCTATTTGAAGAAAAAAAAAATCAAAACAACCCGTGTTCACAGTCAGAACCGTTTCATGTCTGCTAAACTCTGAGCAGAAAATGTGCTCGGAGGGCAAAATTAATGTCGATGTCAGCGACTTCCAGCTCCACAATAACAAGGCACCGCCATAATTGGAAAAACAAAGTGGAAAGCAGTTAAGTAGATTAGAGTTTGACCACATTTTGTCTGCCTGGGCCCCAGCCGCAGTCACCATAAGACGGGGGGGAAGAAACACAATTAGCTCAAAAGATTAAAAGAGCAGTGAAGACACACTTCTTGTGGGCATCTTTAGCCATATGGTGGCTACTCTCTTCATCCTTGGCCAACACACTGTTGACCTTTGTAAGATTTACCAGTTAATTAGTCTTCTGAGATCAGTGTTTCTGCAGGCTTTCTGCGTGGATTCACCCAATTACACACCGATTACTGATGGTTATATGGAGTCATTCCTGTTTCCAAAAAGAGACAGGAAACATGCCAGGTAGATATCCATCCACCTGATTTTATGCATTTATAATGTGAAAAAAAAAGTACTTGAAAAAAATAAAAATGGTTACAACCTACAGAAGCGTAATGTATTCACTTGAGAAATGAATGTAAGCCCTGTTTTTTCTGAAATAATGAGATAATTATCTCAGAGAAAAGATTTAATGAACAAAAAAATCTGCATTGTTTTTATGAATAAACAAAATCCCAAGATAGATAGATAGATAGATAGATAGATGGATAGATAGATAGATAGATAGATAGATAGATAGATAGATAGATAGATAGATAGATAGATAGATAGATAGATAGATAGATAGATAGATAGATAGATAGATAGATAGATAGATAGATAGATACTTTATTAATCCCACAAGGGGACATTTTTGGGACGCTCTTATTTACTTAAGAGCTTGATTTCATAAAACATCTCCTGCCTGTTAAATTTCAATCCAGCACAAAGAAACCCATAAATTACACGAGTGCAACGCGCAGTTGCCTGATTGTCTTTCGAGTCACCACAAAGTCAACCTGAATGCATTTCAGATGCATCGTCTTGTATCCGTGAAGCCATATCGTTCAACTGATCCTAAAGAAGCAGATTAGACTGGGATTTTTAAAATCTGAACAACTGCAAAGTCCTGAGGCGCCTGCACAAATAATATAAACCATCTATACTATAATACTTAAACGCACAAGTCTCCCAATGAGTCAAACCCAAAACCTAAATAAAAGGCCAAACTTTTAAATGGACGCTTAGGCCATGAACCAATATTTGGCCATTTATGCCTGTTTTACAGTCATTTACGCATACCATCATAATATTTTAATGGACACATAGGCCATGCTCTGGATTATAGTTTAAAAGTATTGAATTAATAAAAAATGTATTTCAGAGCAGCAGATTCAGAAATGTTTTTTTTTATATGTAAACACACCAGTAAACTATTTTATGTCAATCGTTAAAGTTTTTACTAGTGTTGTGTAGTTTTCTACGGCACATGGGTTTTTCTGGTGTAGAAACATTGATTTTCTTGCAGTGTAACTAGTTGAAAACTACACATTCACTATTGTTTGGTCCGTGTTTTTGTATACGGCCCACAACCCAAACATGTTATACACCTTATTATGATACAGATTTTTATTGCACCCATGGTTTTAGATTTACCCATGAATTTACTGTACATTAAGATGTTTTATGATTTATTATTGATATTTTTTCTATACCTGGTTCCTTAGGAAACTATATTTCAGTTTCTACCATATTTGTTCGAAGAAAACCAAACTTTTGAACATTCAAATTGTTTTCACTTTAATGTGAAAACGAAAGTACCGTTATAGTTACTGTTTCTTTACTATATGCTTATGATGATAATATTTTATAGTGGTTACACGTAGAATTAAAGACTGCAGTGCCATCAGACCCTCAAAAAGTAAAAAAGCTTAGAAACAGCATTTAAAGCAGAACCAACTAACTGACTAGTGTCTGGCTCATCTCTTCTTCATGTATTATGCAGCTTTAATTTACTTATAATGTGCTGGTGGTGCCTTTTAATATCTTATGAGCAAAATGACCTCATGAGTGAAAGCATTATTGCTTTATTATTTATTGAAATCACATGTATTATCCACTCAAATAATGTGAGGTATGCAAACAGGGTCAGGCTTGGTAAACTCTCAAATGTAAACTTTGGTTATAATTACAAAAAAAATTTAAATAAATAAAGAAGGAAGGGGGTTATGCCTCCTCTCTCTCTCTCTCTGTTTTTATTTAGTAGTTTATGGATCTTCTCTTTGTGTCTGTAATAAAGTCATTATTATCATTATTAGACTGACATTTATACAACTATACAACTCATGCAATTCATGTGAATACAAGTTTAAAATACAACAAATACTAAATTCAATCATATACAAACATTTAAAAAAAATTAATCATGTCCCCTAACACTATGTAATATATATAAATAATCATTCATTCCTTTTAAAAAAATGTTTACATTTACATACATATTCGGGGAAAATCTTTTGTTTGAGCAGTCACACTTTCTATATGGTCCATGTTTATAACACATTATAAGCACACTTATAATGTGTTATAATCTGCTTATAGCACTGTATGCATAAATAATTAGCTTTCAGAAATATTCATAATGCTATATAACGATAATCATGACACATTATATATCATTTATAAGGTCAAGCATCATAATACTTCATAATTACTTGTTCATAGTGTATTATAATACCCATTGTTGTAATGGATTCAGAATTTTACAATGCATTATAATGTGATTATAAGTTTGCTTTAAGTGGAAAAAATGTTGTGTGTTGTTCTTGCGTTCTTGATTTAATGATAGTATTTCACCTTGCAAATAATGATTATAGTGACTTATAATCACATTATTGTGTGATAATGTTATAACAGTGATTGCAAAAAGATTCAAATGTAATACAACTACAACACCATGATATTTGCTAAATAAAAAGTATTTATAGTGCTACAAGCAGATTACAGCACATTATACGTATGTTTATTATTATGCATTATAGACATGGCCGTCATACAGAGTGTTACCGTTTGTGCTTCTGTTCTCCCATGAGCATTTATGATTGTGTCATCTGCATATATCTTTTGTGTCACATGTCTGTTAACCTGCATTTGTAAATTTACATGTAAAAATACATGTACTAATAAACAATCATGAGACACACAGAGGTGTAGCATTTCATTAGAAAACAAGTTTAAAAAGTCCATATCTTGTATTGTCATATCTATATCTGTTAATCATTTTTGTAATATCTCACTTACTTTAATAACAAGTAGAGAACAACAAACAAACAAGCATTTGTTCCCTTCATTAAAGCGACCTGTGTCGTATAAACGTGACACCTGCTGCAGGAGCGTGACGGAGTTGAGCTGCAGATCAGATCTGCTCTCCATGTTTAGAAGATGACTTTACTGCGGAGATGACCGGCTGCAGCCTGGTGCCCGGGGCCAATCGCAGCATTATGACAGTTTACATAATAATAATAATAATAATAACAATAATAATAATAATAATAAGCTTCAGTACACTGTGACACCATCACGTTTTAGGCCAAGACTTGCTTACATGAGCAAGCCATAGATTATGCCAAGACAAAAAGATTAGCATGGGAACAGCCTTATATTAGGATTCAAAGAGTGATTAGAGGAGCCGTGTTATGTAATGAGGTTAATGCTGTACTTCATACGAGGCTTTGAAACATCCATCAACAGGTCTACGTCTGATAAAGCTGCAGCCTTTTTATATTTGTTTAAGGTTTGATTTTCTGACTTCAAAGTCGCAGATTTCTCCCAAAAACTCCATACTTTAAGATATTTCCTGAACCAAACCTAATTTTGTTTACTTTTATTATTACCTGTATTATAATTATTATAAAAAAAAAATTTTTTTTTTTTTATATGTACTTTTTTAATATATACTTTTGTTCTATTCTTTGGACAAAACAAACATTGTAAAGGTGTCACTTTGGCCTCTGGGTAATTGTGATGGCATTTCTCTATATTTTCAGAATTTTTCAGATTAATCCAGCAGTCACACCAAAACCCGATGAACTGATCATTGAACCTGAAGTCTGATCTGTCCCCTAAATGTCTTTATTAAACTAATTTTCAACATATCAGGCCAACAAACAGCATGTGTGCGTTGTGCTAATAAAGACGGAGACATTAATGAATCACAAGTGGTGACAGATAGATGGATAGGGAAAACAATGAACTGGGGTTTTATTTTATACCTGTTTTTATTCTTGAATAAAATTGTTCTGTCTAGTAATGTATAAAAATACATTTTATGATTGATCAGTTATTTCTCAGTAAACATTTTCCTCTTCTTCCTTATCGTTAATATTATAGCATCACTGTCATGAAAACCAGGTATATCCAAAATATCAACTTTTCGTGAGCTAAGAAAATCCGGCATTTAATTTCTTTTATGATTCATGTTGTTTAGAAAGTAGGAAACCTTTTGCTATCTTTTTTTTTTTTTTTACTTGTTTGTATTATTATTATTATTATTTTATTATTACTATTGTTATTGTTATTTACATTTGTTAAAAACTTTTATTAATGTGTTGTTTAGAATTCGCTATTTTATTTTCATTGATTTAGAATGGATATCTTGAACCTCAATAAATAAATGAAGTGTGTCATTCACAGGAAAAGTTCTGTGATCAAAATAAAACTGAAAAAAAAGAAACTTTTCGCAACCTGTAAAAGAAAAAACTTTAATCCATCAGTTTATCTGAAGCAATAAAATTCCCAACGATGGAGATACATGCATGGTTTACACTGTACAGCAACAATAACTATCAAGTCAGTATTAGTACAACAACTATCATATATCTTCAGGTGTCATAATAAATCTTTGTTTCTATTATCGGACGACTAACAACTCATAAAAAAGTTATTTAATTTGTTTATGTAGAACGCGCTTTCATCACATCTGTTGTTCACACCTTACAACACACCTGATTACGTCACTGCCCTCACACTCAGTGACCTCGTCAGCCTGCAGCCGCTCATATGAAAGAGGATAAAATAATACACACACACACACACACACACAGAGAGAGTGTTACCATGGATCATGAAGGAAACTCAAGGAGGAGGGTGGAGATGAAGGCGGGGGGCTGTTAAATCTGATCTGGCCAGTGCTGACGACGGCAGTGTGGCTGTGTCCTCACATCAGCCCTGAATCAGTGTGTGTGCGTGTGTGTGTGTGTGTGTGTGTGCATGTGCGTGTGTGTGTGTGTGTTATATAACAGTGTGATAAAGCTGCCTTTGGGATCTGATTGTGGCCGCTGAGCCTCTTACCTGTGGGTCAGGTGTGTCAGGTGGAAAGCCCTGACAGCAGTTCTTCATCTTCCACATCACTCGTCTCTGTGGAGATGAACGCACGTCGGCCGGTCAACACAGAGTTTGTTACCAGCTGACACTTCTGACTGAGATTCACTTTGTGAGTGAGATGTGTTTATACTCTTTCGGACAGATTTTGTCACCGACATAGCGTCACTAGAGTGTAACACGCAGGCATGAAGCTTGAGTTCAAAGATGGGTCTGGTGTGGGGAGGGGGAGGGGAGAGGGGTGAGGGGGGGGTGAAGGGGTCATTGGCCTCTGTGGCACTTTAGTTTTCATTCGCGAATCACTGTATCCCAAGTTCCAATCATTCCCATCCACTCTTGAGCTTGAACTTCACATCTGTTACACACTGAAAATAGGCTAGAACTTTACTGTGAAGAGTCCCTAACAGCTGAGACTCACCAACAACCAATAATATAATCCAGACGCTGGAGTTCAGTTTGTTGCTTACAGCTGTTTGTGGAAGACTTTAGTCTAGTTGATTAAATGCAGGATCGCAAATGCAAAAACTTTGACTTTCAACGTATCTGTGGTTTACAGAAACGTCATTTTTTTTTCCTGCCGACTGGAACACACATCATAGTTGTTTTATGGTTTTGATAGCGTTGTTATGGTAACGCTGGTGTTATTCTATTTGCCCCTTTCTATACGTAAAGTTTTTGTATTGTTTGACGACCTCACTCTCACTCTCATGTGTCCTTTGTTGAATGTCTCTCGTTCTGTGCTGCGGTTTCTTGTCCTGCACTTCTTTAAATATTGACCCTTCCCGCCACCCGGATCAATCAGGGACCCCTCTGGAGGTCGTGCAGTGTGTGTGTGTAAACTGTTGGCAGGAGTGCAGCCGGCCGTGTGTCCAGCTCTCTCTGTCCTGACCTAGATCTCTGACAGTAAACAGCTGCTTCCTAAAGCGACGTCGCGCAGCCATCAGCAGAACAGCCCAGAGAGATAAATGTCAGATTGGACCTCGGCTGAGCCTCTTGATGCAGCTCAGGGCCCCGCGGTTTGTTTAGGAGATCCACAGACACTTAGCAGCCAACTGCTGCTGCTGGCTTTGTTTTGTTTTTTGTTTTGTTTTGATTAACACCGTTTGCATTCAAGGCGTACAATAAGGCCTCGTGTCGGCGTCAGTGGGCATCACATATTCAGTTTTTGACTCACACTAAAACAGTAAAACACTGAAGGTGGAATCCATGAAGTGGTCTTTGAAATCATGTCCTCATTAAGCAGGAGGCAAATATTTTTAATGAGGTAAAATCCAGAACGTGTTCCAACATTGTGCAAAATCAAACGTTTTTTTCAACAAAACAAAATGGCTATCCTGTTATGATAGTGGTGAAAGAAACTTCCAGTGTTTTTTCAGTACATTTCACTACAGTATTCAACAAGTCCTCCAAATTAAATGATAAAATACATTGTTTGTACCAGAATGTTCCATTTGTTTATTTTGTTTATTCAACTTGAAGGCTGCACGGTGGTTTAGTGGCTAGCACTGTCACCTCACAGCATGAAGATCGCTCCCTGATGTGTATGTAACTTCTCTATAGTTTGAACCTATTTCACTGCATCAACAGTGTTTGCATTACTAGAACACAAGTTCTTCTTTTCTTATCTAAAGTTCATATTTCATATATACTGGCTAGTCAAACATGGAAGTACACGCTATCTCCTGCTAGAGGGACAAAGTGTGTCGCTCTGATGTGTATTTAAGCTCCACTCAACACCGAGAACTTGGTCAGATTTCTTGATCCCTCTTGAAAACATGCAGCTCAGGTTAATTGGAGACTCTAAATTGCCCGTATGTGTGAATGTGAGCGTGAATGGTTGTCTGTCTCTGTATGTGCCCTGCGATAAACTGGCGACCTGTCCAGGGTGAACTCTGCCTTCGGCCAATGTCAGCCAGGGATCGGCTCCAGCACCCCCGCGACCCTAAGCGAAATGGAAAAAAAATGGAATGAAAAAAAAAATAATAATACAACTTGGTCAGGTTTTTTCAACACAGTCAAGAATTTTGGCTTAAATGAAGAAATCTTTCCTCTAATTGATTCCACTTTAAGGATGCAGTACTTTGTAACTTTAAGATATATCTGCGGTCTCTTGTTTCTAATGTGATAATAGCACAAGAGGTGTAGCCCTTGGACATTGGGTATGGTTTTGGCTGTCCATCACCGTGTGGTGCACAGCATCATCTACAGATAGGCGGCTCACGGACCATGAACAGGTGCCTGTGAGTGTTCATCATGATGCCAGAGAGCATGCAAGTAAGATATATCTGCAGACCCATTACACCCGGCTCCCTTCAGAACGGTTTTCAAGGAAGCCAATTTTACCTAGTGGCCAAACTGTGGCATTACAACTTCCAGGTCCATTAAGTGATGCCATGGGGCCCAAAAAGACCTTTTCCCATAAACTTAGATTGGGAACGAGACATCTGTAACTCAGCGGATATTTTTTTTTAGGTAAATCAACTTCCCAGTACGAACACATGAGTCACTCTTTTTGTAAATCATTTGGTCCTAGAAGTTGTAAAATGCACTAATGGCAGAATCCAGAGTTGTGAATGAGCCCGAGAACGAGGCTGGACCGAGGACTGGGAGGCGGGGTTAAAGGAAACACTAGTGCACATGCTCTATGGGCCCCATGGATGAGGAATAATGTCAAAAGATCTGTGGGTATTTTCATCTGAATTCTAAACTCATAAATCAAACTTTAAACTTTAAATGCTTCATCCGCCACTGAGAAACTTTCATAGGACCTGCAAGCCGAGCAAAAAGCAGTCGTGCCTTTCAAACATAAAAAAATAATAGTCCATCATAATAGTGAGCACTGGGGCACCGTCTTAACCACCTTACTGAATATATGACAAATATAACTTGAAAAAACACCTGTGCGTCAGAATGGTTCAGGGTTTAGCGAGTCACTTCATGTTTTATGAAGAATTTTAATGGGTTTCACCGTCCCCTTCTCCCAAATCACACAGTTCACACATCCTGTTTTCCTCCTGAATATCTTTAAACCTCAACAGAAATATGAGGAAGCCAGCTCTCATCTGTGCGACCAATATGCCTCTAGATAAGCGTGATGCAACATGTCGCTTTGTGCTTTTTTTTACATGTAAATATGTCCTTATTTGTTTATTTTGTTACTGAAATGAGTGTCTGATCTGATATAAATCTTTTCCTTGACAAGATATCGTGCATCACAGCCGGTGTGGAGATCATTTTAATCTGCTGTGAGGTGTGTTAATGCAATAAGACATCTTTGACTGTCGTTGGAAACATAGTAGAAATGTTCACACTGACCTATAGATCAGATGTGGGTTTTGCGTTATATTGCCTACAAAGATCAGGAGACAAATGTGGATGCCGATCCTGCAGACTCTGGACATCCCTGCTTGATATCCTTTAAGTGCAACACACCAATCTCACACACACTGAACACGCAGCACTGACAGAAGGAGGAGTCGAAGTACAGCAGCTGGAATGAGACAATCTGAGATTAAAGGGTCTTAAAAATTGCTGCATTTCTAAAACAAAATTGCCATGAGTTGAAAATAAGATCGCTGACGTTCATGTAGACGTCGTGTGTTGCCTTTTAGACTATTTGTCATCAAAGTTAATAATCCCACAAGAATTTGGGAATATTGTTTTACATTCCTTTCACCTTTTCTTTCCCCCCCCAAGTTGTATATTTGATGGATTTGATAATGTTTTAATTAAAGAACTTAACAATATTCTAGTTTTATGGAGGTTTAACTTGGTGTCACATTACTGTATTTTGTTGGGTTTTCAGCTAACGGAGGTTGTTAATGAGGTACAATTTATGATTATGACAACGCAGAGATTCTAGTTCAACTGTGAACCGTCTTAAGAAGATTTGTATAATCCTTTTCAATGTCAACTGTTGTCAAAAAGTAGGTTATTCACCAAGTATAACTGCACCAAATAATGTAATTAAATCCATTAGGGGAAGACATTTGGAAAATGTTACTTCATTTTAATACTAATTCACTTCCTATTGCAGAAATTATATTAATATTTCTTTAATATTTTTTATTTATATTTATATTTCTTTCAGTTTTTTATTATGCACAAAATGGCTGTATGTGCTCATACTGTAAAAAAAAATAGTTGTTAACTACAGATAATTTGTTTTAATGACTTAATGATGATTCAATAGATGTTTTTTGTAGTTTTACAAATCTCGGGAATGAAGCAGATAAAAGCGATTTGTCGTTGAAGTTCAACGCCTTTTAGTTCCAGCCTCTAACTCCAGGTCCACTTCTCACCTTTCCATGTGTCATTTTTTTTTTTTTTTTTGCATTAGTTGAGTAAAACAAACTAATTAAATCCATCTGGCAGATGGCTATCAGTCAAAGGCCTAAACCTCGACCGCTGCTGCTGCTGCTGCGGTGGATTAGTTCACATGACTTTAGATTAGATTAGGGCCCCTGTGGAAACGCAGAGGAAGCAAGAAGATTAAAGCAAGTGAGGTAACTAATATGACCATTGTTCCATTTATGTAAGATACAATACAATTCTTTGTTCAAACATATTTAATAAAGTATCGCTGCTTTGTTTTGACAGATTTAATAAAGTATCGCTGCTTTGTTTTAACAGATGGAGTGATGTATTGTAGTTTCTTAATCGTCATTTGATAAATTAAAATAATATAATAATTTAAAATTTTCCTCAAACTTCTCCTGCGTTTCATGGTCTTGTGGACGATCAGAGATATTTGTAGGAAATTTGGAAAATTGAGCAATTGATTCTTGTCATCTGTTGTTTGTTGAAAATCAATCAGTTGATCTAAAAAAAATTAGTCTAATAAATTAATAATGACAATTTGTATGTTTCTTTTCTTCAATTTGCTTCAATTTTACTGGAAAGTTGAAAGCTAAAAAATAAATAGTTGTTTTTTAAGTTAAAATTTTCCATGCACATCGCAAAACTATAACTAGAAACACTACTTTTTAAATAAACTTTTTCATTGCATTTGTTTTCTCATGATAAACACAAATAAATAATAATTGCAAATCTCTTCTTCGTGAATCTCGGTAATGTACAGTAACAGTGTGTACAATACATTCTTTGATGAACAATAGAACCCAGCTTTAATGGGGCTCTAATACCCAACTCATCCCCTGACCCCCTCACACGTCCACACCCCTCACCCTCTGGCTCATCTACTGACTGCTGACAGAGCCATTACTCACCAGTTTAAAGCAGGTCTTTGGCCGCGCGGCTAAGCGGGTTCGTTAAGATTTCGGGGGGGAGGAAGGGGGAGGAGGGGGTGGGGGGGGGCGGGGGGGTTGTCGCATGTTGGTTGTGGAGGCGGTGGGTGGAGTGCAAGGGGTCAAGCCAATGGGCTGCTGGGATTACCACCGACCCACCATCTGCCTTCCAAATAATAATCAGACTGAGGAAATCAATTGCCTGAGTAAATATCATAGGTATGTTAGATCTAAGACGGTAAATTAAACTTTGAGACTGTTTCACTGCTGACCAGAAGGAGCACGTTATCGTAGCCTCTCCTCTTCTTTATTCTAAACCACAGTTTCAGCTATATTACAATTTTAAAGTTGTATTGTTTACCTTTTTGCTATTATTGGAGGTCCTGTGGTATGGACGTGATACAATGTATTAATTAAATATAAGCCCAGGAGAATATTTATTAACGATAAGCACGATAAAACAACACACATGTAATACAGTGGCATGTAAATGTTATTTATTGATGAACACATATGATTTTTCACATGATTTACACGTGTGATAACACACGTGATTCTGCACCCGGGGTCTTGGCGGTGGGTCCCAGAGCAGGAAGTGTACGAGCCTGGAGCTCTGCAGCGAGACGCTATTGGAGATTGTTACAACTCAACTCTCAATTCTGTGCCTGTGTGCAGCTGGGGCAACTGGAGGAGGCAATTAGTTTTTGTTTAGCACAAAGAATAGAAACGCGGGGAAACCGTTAACAATGGCTCTGTCCAAAGGTAAAAAGAGACTTCCTGACGAAAAGCACGTAACTACAACTTGTTTTACACTTTGGTTTTTGTACAGTGAAGTCGACTAACACACACACACACACACACACACACACACACACACACACACGTGTTTTCACTTATTCTGACTGATTAGACGGATTGATTGAGTTTAAATTACATCTCCTTCGCTCCCCTGTGAGCGTTGGTTGTCCCTGTTTGAGCTGGAAAACTTACACCTTTGCTTTTGTCATTGGTTCATGGAGTTTACTGACGTCACACAACTTCCACCTGAGACAATGTTTAATCAACCTGAATGACTGAAAACACTTGTGTAGCTGTGCTAGGTATTTCCAAAGTAGCCTTATTGTTTACTTATGAGTTAAAGCCTCTACAAATAGATTTTTGAGTGATTTTTGTATTGTTGTTTTTTGGTAGGAACTTGAAACAATTCCAGTAAAACAGGGTGTTTGTTCCTTTAAATGATACTTCAGAGTATTTTAACTTCTTTCAATAAAAAATCAACTTGTTCCAAGATCCTTTCGGAGCACATTGTGTCAGGATGTTGACTCATAAAAAAGTGGAATTATCTCCCCACAATCCAAAAGTATTGAGATTAAAAAGTTTTCTCACAAATGTTTTAAATATAAATTGGCTTTGTGAGATATTTATGAATGTCTTTTATTTTTATTTTTGTGCAGTTTTATATTCTCATCATTTTTGGGGGTAAAGAGTTTAATAAAGTTAACATTATTAAGTACAGTTTTACCACATCAAAGCTTTGGTATTCAACACCTCAACCTAAACTCTCCAGGTGCAACAGAGTTTGATAGATAATGTAATTGATTGTAATCAGACTGGCCCATATGAAACCTCAGTTGCGTCATGCACGGTAGCCCTAAACTGACCAGTATGACAAATAATGGTCAGATTTATCTTTGAAGAACACAGATGCTACTCTGTATGAATCATGCAAATAACATGCAGAGCTTACAGCCACTAATTCAAACAGATGCCTCCCCTGGCACACAATTTTTTTCCCGCCTTTTACTAATACATCATATTGTTATCTAATCCGCTCAGCCATAATTAAAATGATATCCACATCCTCCCTTTTCAACTATATTATCTTTTGAATATGCAAATCTCCGACTGTTTTAATCCCGTAGAAAACAATTAATTTCCGTGGAGCATTATGTACATCATAGAGGAACCTCATCTATGTTCGCTGGTATGCTGTAAGATAATCGGCTAACATGCAGCAGCTCCTGTGTGTTAATTCAAATTGTATAAAGAACCAATATGGCCTTACAACGAGGATGATGGGGGGGATGGAAGATCCCTTCTTACGCAGCAGGGGGCCAGTTGCCCTCTGAGGTCAGCGCAGTGGTCATTTATTGTTCTGTTGTGGAGTGTGATGCTGCAGAGAGGAGCGTCAGAGGAGGATTAGCGAGCGGTGGCACATGTCAGGGAGTGAGAGTGTGGACTAGACGGGGCGTCACGGCGCTAAGAGCTGCTGACACACGACCGAGCACGCTTCGTGGCAGCACAGATACGGGGGCTGTGTATTAAGATGTCTGGTGATTCATCACACAGCCTGTGGTTTCTCCACACGTGCAGCTTCACCTGCAGACTGGCTATAGGTGGATTATGAGACAATGGGCCCCTAAACACAGACATGCTAAAGGCCCCAAAACCTCTTCTACTGTACATAGGAGCAAGACACACAGACTTTATAGATGTTTAGCCTCTTTTTGTTCATGTTTTGTGTCTCTTTGTGCTCATTTTCTGTATTTTTGTAGTTGTTTTGGTAGTTATTTTTCGTCTTGTTTTCCCCCTCATTCATAGTTGTTTTGTGTCACTTTGTAATAGCTTTGTTTTTTTTGTAATTCTTTTTTGTCTGTAGGGGTTTTGCCCCTTTTTTGTAGCCATTTTTGTGTCTCTTTGTGGTTGTTTTGTGTATCTTTATTGTTATTTTGTGTGTTTTTGTTGTTGTTTTGTGTATGTTTGTTGTTTTTTTGTATCTTTTTTTGTTGTTTTCTGTCTCTTTGTGCTAATTTTGTCTATCTTTGTCATTGTTTTGATCTTTTTGTAGTTACTTGTTGTCTGTAGTTGTTTTGCCCTTTTATGTAGTCATTTTGTGTCTCTTTGTAGTTTTAGTTTTCGTGCAGCCCTACAGTACACATTTGGTATCATTATATGTTAAAAGATATTGGTATTTAGATGGGGATGTTGGTTAGTAAGCCAATTACTCTGTCAAATTCTGGTGAAGTATTCCTCATAATCTGTGACCTTTTTCCTTGTTTGTGCGTCCTGGTAGCAAAGCAGTCTAACACTATTTCTACACAACATCTAATAGAAGATAAGCTTCTTTAATCAATACATTTACATGTTACAACTCGTGTGTTACTTACATGAAGTATCTTTTTAGGCTTCAAATTTGTATTTGTTGCTTGTACATGTGACAAAACTGCTGATCACGGAGGGTGGATGCTAGAATGTAGCCACCGTACGTAGGTAACTCTCACAAGACTACCATCTAGAGATGGAGGAGACACGATCATGGTTTAAAAGATGTAGACCACACTTTTTCCACGAAGTTACAAAAGTAGTTAGGGTTAGGGTGAAAACATTTTTTAAACACCCTGCTTACTTGCTTACAATTTAAAATGTTGCATTAAACGTGGGTTTCAGATGTGCTGGATTCACTAGGCAGGTTATGTAGACGATGTAGTATCATATTATGTCACCTCTCTACTGTCTACTGTCTTCTAAGGCAATAAAATGCACCAAAATTATCAAAGAAAATCTTGGAAACTTGAAACCCTTTTTATTAGTTACCCTCGCTGAATAGACCTTTGCTCAGGTTGAAGCTGGCTGGTGCGCCGATGGGAGTTATATTGTAGGTCACCAAACTCAATGCTTCCATGCGAAGGATCGTTGTAAGTTGTTGTAGTTTAAAAGGTGCAATGCAACAGTGAAGGAGATCAAGCATCTGTAAACACGTAGAACAAGTGATGCATGGATATGTAGTCTTTGATAACTTTACATCTTTTGCCTCACTTCCTGAAAGGCTCCAAGAAAAGCTACATGTCAGTATGTCGCGTGTTTGCAGGATGCTTTCGCTTGTGTTTCATGGACCGATACACAGGCCTCACTGCTGGGAATTGGACCCTGGTCCAATGAAACTGTTGATTTCCATACCATGGAAATGACCATGAAATACAGCAGAGCTAATTTCACCTGCGTGATCTCTTTTGGTGCTTCCGCTGTGATGTAGTTGAACAAAAAGTGTTTTTCTCCATCTTGGATTTGTGCAGCCATCGTCCTCAGAGAGGTTTGCATTCAGTGAGGCCGCTGCCATGTAATCTGGACGGGAACTCGAGCTGTCCCTCACCAGGTCGCTGAGGCCCCACTCATTATCTTATCTCCCATTGTAACCCGCTGTAATTCACCCTCTCATGATTGATGATGTCGCTGTCTGATTACACCAAGACAAAACCCCCCTAAGATCACCTTTCGTTCCTGTGGCCAACTCCACGAGCTCCACGAGGTCCGCAGGAGAGGACGACGGGGGGTTGGTGGCCATGTTGAGCTGCTGTCACACGCATGTCAGGTGTACATTATTTCTGAGCAACAATCAGCACAATAGCTTATTTTGTGCTTTATGACAAATTAATGTAATTCAGTGATATTTCTTTATGCTCATGCCATCGATACAAGAAGTCCCACTTTCTTGGGGAAGACTAATAACATTTGGGTGACTCATGTTTGGTTGATTGGGATCTTAATGTTCGAGATGTGACGAACAGGACAAAGTGTTCCTGATAAGGAGCTTCATGTGGTGCAGCACAAACAGAAATAAGAAAGCCGTGGCATAAAACATTTAGGCTGAAGGCTCCTCTGCTTCAGATCATGTCCCTGGCCTGCCTTGGACAAATCAGATAGGTAACCTGTGCTCTTTTTAAGTGAGACAGTGAGCCTCGTCTCTCTATGCGGCAGGTGGAGACAGATGCCTCATTATCCATGCCACAGGGGACAAAACAAGCCCAGGACCCGATGCCCCCCCCCCCCCGCGCCGGCGTTCAGTTTCCTATGCACCAACACGGGGCAACCTTGGACTGACGCCGGGCCGCGCTCATCTCTGACCTCAGTGAGCGCAGGTCGCTCGCAGAGTCACATTAAACTTTCAGAGAACCCAAAGGTCCCCGTCAGGAGTGTTAACAGCAGCATTGTCCCGGCTCCCCCTGACTCAAAGGGCCAAGTGTAACAGGGCACCCCCTCCCGTGGTCAGGGCTGCCCCCCTGGGTCCACAGATACAGTGACACCCTTCAAATCCATCTGCAGCTCCTTTGAGTCTCTGTGAGTCAGTTAGAGAGACAGAAGTAGAAGATTCAAGAGCAAGTGGCTTATTTTTTTTTTTTTTACGTGTAAAAAGTCAGCGGAGTTGCATCGACACGGACGGCTGAACATCGTGTGTTCGACTCAGACCACGGCGAGAAGTGTGTGAGTGTAGGTGTGGGATCAGGCTCAGATGATGGGATTGCCACTGACACGGCTGATCACATTAAAGGTGCAGTCTGCACAAACAGACTATCACGCTCTGCCAGCTAAGAGTTACTAAAAATAACCTTCAAATTTGATCGCTTTGAATTTTTTCGGGGATAAAAATGAACGTGACATTTGAGTGCTGTGCAGGAATGAAATATTTAAAGTTAAATAAGTTTGTACCTCTTCAATTGAATGCAAAGAAACATGTTTAAGATTAAAGCACGGAATCTGTTTGCTTACTGCAAGCAAAATTAAGTTTTAACTTAACCACTAATTTCTTATGGTTATATTTACTTCTTTCTTAAATTATATTAAAAACAAAAAATGATAGTCCACAATTATGTCTCAATAATTGATTCTAGAATTATTTTTTTATTTTGTATGCAATATCTTGATTTAATATCTAATACAACTATCTGATATGGCCGACTGCTTTGCATCAAAATGTCTCCTAAAGATCATGAAGAAAACACTGAAAATAAACGAACATGGGTCCTTTATTTGATGCAGTTTTTTAGATGTAATGTTTGTCTGTTTGCGTGGCTGCTTTCATCAGATATTTGGCTCAACAAACTGGCAAAGAAATCACACCAGTGACATCTGTTGAAAGTGTAGTCTGGTCCATAATAATTCTATAACACCACTCACCCCCTACTGTTAAAATAAGATCATATTTATCCCGGATTGCTGGTCGTAATATTTCAAAAACAGAGTACTTTGTAGAAACAATGAAACCAGCTGCCGCAGATTTTGTGACATCACTTCAACGCGCTGCAGCTTAGCAACCGAGGTAGCAGAAAACTGTCAATAAATATGACAGCGAACAACTGAGACTGTGATTAACACGAAAGGATTTGTTTGTCCTCCATACAGTACGTCATTTGTTTTTCTGCACTAGTGATTTAATATCCGTTAATAAATATTGCCGTCGTTACTGTTGGGAGTAAATACATCCTTTATTTAAGTAAAAGTATCAATATAACAATCTAAAAGTACTCCATTACAAGCAAAGACCGTGCATAAAAATACCCTTTGCAACTGATACATCATTATAGACTGCATTATTAGATTATAATGCATTAATGCATGAGTAGCATTTTACTGTTGGTGGAGGTAGTTAATCTACTTTGCAGGTAATTCAGTTCACTGGTTCCAAATCTGGGGGTCGGGCCCCTCCAAAGAGTCACCAGCTAAATCTGAAGGGACATGAGATGACTAATGGGGGAGGAACGAAGAAGTGGCTGGAATATTCATACAATCTTCATTACATTTATATACTGCATCAATTACAGATATATCTGCCACAGATTCATACCATTCAATTCAAAGTGAAGTTTGAAATACTCTACTGCCTTTAGATGAATTAATGCACAAATCCTTTTTTAAAAGATTTAATGAAAAACAATGGCTAATAAGAAAATAAACTTTAATTATAAATTGCTCTGATATAACTATGTTCAACTAGCAGGGATGTTGATTGGTCTAATATTGAATCACTTTCAATGTTGTTTAATGAAATCTCAATAGCAGTAAACTGATTGTAACAAATATGAACGTGAATGATGAACCCTGGGAAATAAAAGTCTCATCATCTGGTAAAATGGAGGGTTTTCTGCCATCTAGTGGTACCGTTCTGAATCTCCACCACAGATTAAACAGCAACAAAAATACTTGACCATATCTCATCATGTAAATGACTGTGACAGGATGACTTAAATACATGCACATGGAGAGGTGATTGTTCCTAAAAATCAAACATTGAATTTCCATCCACTCTTTTGGTTTGTGGACAAATTGGAACTGAAAAGAAGCTTTTTAAAAACCGAACAAATTCATTCCTGGTGCTCGTCCGTCTTCCTGAGGTGATGCTGCAGCAGATACCCAAACACGGCGACATTCACGACAAACTGGATTAAGCCTATAGAGGAGATGCCGTAGTTCACGTACACGAAGCCGCCAACAGTCGGCCCGACTGTGCGAAGCAGAGATTGGACGGATGAACACAGTCCCATCATCGTGCCTGCGTTCAAGAGCAAAGTGGGTTCAACAAACAATTGAATTAAAGCAATTTCGCTAATTCTCAGTATTTAGTATGAGGTGAGCCTGTAGCCTTCTTTGCTTTGGGTAGTTTTGTAAAGTTAAACTTCTTTCCCTCATTTTTGTTTAAAGCATCTGTAATCAGATGCAGCCACACATCACGTGATTAAAATGCAGCTTTGTGTAATGGTTGTTGTGAATGTTGTGCAAGTAGAAAAGCAGGATGACGTCACCTGTGTCGGAGGACGGTACGCTCTTGGTGAGCATGCTGTCTGTGATGACGTTAAACATACTGAGAGAAAACATCATCGGGAAGACGGTGAGGCAGAACTGGAACACATCCTGCATGTAAGCCTGCAGAAATAAATACATATAAAAGTATCTGAGCAGAGGGTGCAGCTGAGGATTATTTTCATTATGAACAAATGAGCACACCGGAGCCAAAAGAAAGACTTATTGAAGATGTGAAAACATTTCAAATGTGTATTTTCATTGCAATGAAAAAAGGAGAAATGCAAGAAATCCTAATATTTGAGAAGCTGGAACCAAGAAATATTTGTATAAACAGCATGGCACTATAGATGACGATGTCATTCACCCACTTCAGTCCAGACTGAAATATCTTACTACTGTTGGATTGAATGCCATGAATGTTTTTACACACATTAATGTTCCCCAGAGGATGAAGCCCAACGACTATGGCGATTTCCTGTCTTTTACTCTCGCGGCACTAGTAAGTTCACACTTGTGGCATAAAGTAAAAATGTTTCAACAACTATTGAACGGTTGGCGAATGAACACAAAACGAAAGTAGAGGGTAGGAAATTTAAAAGAAATTAAATAAAAAAAAAAAATAGGACAAGGAAAAACAGAACAGTTGTTTTATCAAGCTGAAATAAAGTTGTTTATTAGAGATCCTGAAAAGATGCTCCCCAGCTCGATGCACGTGTGTTTTTTTTGCGTGTACCTGAGCCAGTCCCACCAAAGAAGAAACGCCGATGGCCAGAAGCAGCAGCGACTTCTCCGAGTATCTCCCTGTAAGCCGACCGACCACTCCTCCCTGAACAACCTGCACAGACATCCGGGTTTCACTGACCTCGTCTTGCAGTCTAGAATCATCGTGCAGCGCAGAAAATATAAATCAGCTTGTCTTGTATTTCAAATCTGTGTGACACTTACCATTGAGGCAATGCCAAAGTAAGCCATCAGGTAGCCATTCTGCTCAGGTTTCAGCTTGAAGAAGTCCAACGCAATGATGGAGAACATCACCTGAAAAATGCCTGAGAACGAAGAAAAGCACGTCTTATTATTTTTCTTACATGCTCCAACTGGATCTATAAAAGAGGCCTTTTAAACACATAATCCATTGTCCAGAAAAGTAAATGCAGTGGGAGGCCACGCATCACACATCAGGCCTTTATAAACAGCCGTATTGATTACTGATTGCCTATATTGTGCAATAGAAAAATTATGGGGAAACTGTACACGTAATTCACACAGAATCTGTGTTTTCTGTTGCAAAGCAAAATATATTGACACAATTTGTTCATTTACATTGAATAAACTTGTCCGATAAACATATTGTGGGGAAATCGAACCCTCTTCTCACATCAACTCTCACCTGATGGCAAACCAGCAACTATCTTCACGAGAAACGTCCGCTTCACACCAGGAAACTTCAGCAGTCTGGTGATCTCTCCCACGTTGAATACTGACTTGCTTTTGTTCTCACCTGCAACGGATTCAAGAATAAGCGTGGTTTTAATAAACACAAGTCTTATGCATGTACAACGTGTGTTAGTAACATTTTTAAATAAAATGTTAAAAAAGCATTTGTTGATAAAAATACGTAATTGTCTTACAAACTTTACATTATCTTACAAATAAAAAAGGTACAGAATGTATAGATTCAACCATGCAAGTCACATTTACACTGTACCACAAACAAAGAAATCACAAAGAACTTGATCAGTATCACGTTACGTCGGTTTATTTGTAAAATAAATGTCTCAATGGACAGCGACTCGGCAGCCTGAGCTCCCTAGGGAGACTTGTAAGATCTCCCAAAAAATCCTCAGCTCAAAAGAAAAAAATCCAAGAGCACATTTACTTTACTGGTGGGAGATGAGACACCTTTTCATTTCAGAATCTGTCTTCAGCTGGTGCTTTGGGGACGTAGGCGAGAGGTGAGACTAGCTTGATTTATCTCCAGATGACAGCTTGGTTATTCTGGTCCTCTTGGCCGTCCTGTTCCTTGCTCTGTGGTACCCCTTTTTGATGTCTGCTAACTCTGACCCCAGTTTTTCAGTCTGACCTCTGTACATGTTCCTCTCCGCCGTTACTGCCTTGAGCTTCTCTCTCTGGTCTCTGACCGTCGCTTGGCACTGCTGGAGCCGCACCGCGACCTCGGTCAGCTTCTCCTTCAGCTCCTCACTCAGCTTCTGTGCTGTCATCAGCTCCTCAGTCCGGGCGAGCAGCTCTTTCTGGAAGTACTCGAGCTTCCGGAGAGGCGCCTCTTGGCTGGGCCTTCTGGTCGCGCAAGACCTTTGCTGAATTATCAGCAGCTTTTTCCCCATGTGATCCGCAAGGGCGCGACACTTTTTGCTCTCTTCGAGCTTCTCCTTCTGTGCGTGGAGCTCTTCCTCACACTTTCGGAGCTCCCGCCTCCAGCTCTGTGCGTCACTATCCATGACGCTCCTCTCCCTCTCAAGTTGCTGGTTCTCCAGCTTGAGGAGATGGATTTGCTTCGTCTGCATTTTGCACTGATTGTCCTTCTTGTTCAGGCTCGACAGCTGGTTGCTGATCTTGTTGCGCAACTCCAAGCATTCTTTTCTGCAGCGCAGCAGCATGTCATTCAGGCTGTTTCCCTCTTGGATCGCCTGGTCCAGACTTTCCTTCAGGTGCTGCTGGTCGGCCCTTTGGTTGACAGCACGCTGCTTCGCTGACTGCAGCTCCTTCCTCACGGACTCCAGCTCCTCCCTGAGGGCCTCGTTCTGCTTGCGCTCCCACCTCAGCTCCTTTTCCTCCATCCCCATCTTCTTACCCAGCACCGACAATTCATGTTTGCAGTGGAACAGTTGGTTCCTCTGGTGGTCTCTGTTTCTGATCAACTTGTGGATTCTTTGCCGCTCTTCCATGAACTGCTCAGCATCCATCATCAAAACGTCCACTTTCTTCTTGAGGAGCAGGTTTTCATTCTCAAGGGCCTTGTTTTTCTTCTCTGTGCAGAGATACTCCTGCTCGTCATCGGGAAGGATTGCTGACATGGCATGATAAGCTGTCACGGGCTCTGCCATGCACAAATACTTGTCATCAATGTCAGATTTTTCAGAGCTCTCCATCTTTTCAGTTGATTTCTACAGTCTGACACTCGGTCTCACTCAGATTTTGAACGTAAAGGTTTCGACTCTCTTGTCGCCTTGGCAGTGGAAGGAGAATCCTATTATCATATCATAACATTCCACCAGAATGTGACGCAAAGAGGGATGTTGAAAATGAAAGGTGCTATTGATGCCATGAACATTCATGTCCACATCCACTAGATGTCACACTCTCCCTCCCCCGCTTCAATTGCGTTCACTTCTCACCAAGTGGTTGCCAGTTCTGACAAGGATGTACGGAGGAGTGAGCGTCTTAACTTCTACTACAGCTTTGTTGTGTATTCAAAGACATTTTTTTCTTAATTTTTTATGATAAAAATATAATATTAAATAAATCTTAAAAAACACTGATATTATTTTTTCCGAGAGATGGCCGGCTTAACACTCCTTCCTAATGCATGTGCCATAAGCCTGAAAATATCAACATTTATAGAGATTCCCAAACAGCTGAGAACAATAGGTGAGGCAGACGGAAGTGTGTCTTACTGTCTTTGTTGGTTCTTGAAGCTTCAGATTTGGTTGTTTTTGGGATAAACTTTAGAACCAACAGTAAACTGAAGGCACTCCCCACAGCACCAAAACATGCAGTAAATGTCTCCCTGGGAATTAAAAGCAGTGTTAGGTGCACACATACATTGGCCTTTTAAGGTGTACTGTAGATATAATATATACAGTAGACACTGTAGATATAATATATACAATATATTGACATTGACTCTGTTTTGATCTCCACTAGCTCCTGATTAACATCTCTCGGCTCTTTAGCTGCTTTATGTTCCGTTCTGCAGCACATCACTCAACGTCCAACAACACACACAGAGTTGAACTCACCCAAAGCGTGTGTTAAGATGGCCGCCCAATGTGGAGCCAGTTATCATGCCGATGCCAAAACACAGCCCAATTTTGGATAAAGCATCGGCCCGTTTCTCAGGCGCTGAAAGGTCTGCAACGACCATCTGAGACGCTGCAGACAGGAGAGGGGTGAGGAAATGAAACGGCATCGACTTTTAGGATAATCAATACAAAGTTAAATTAGATTTAACCACAAAATATGGATATGATAGTGATGTAAAATTGTGTAAACAATTGGGACGTCCTTATTACTGATTATCTTCTGATACAAAAGCCCAATCAATAATTTCCTGCATACAGTATGATACTATACAATAAAAATGGTACGTTTTTATTTCTTTGCAAGGTGTGAAATATTGTTGATTCTTGAAATATGATATAACTTTTTTTTTTTTATATATATATACATACATATACATATATATATATATATATATATATATATATATATATATATATATATTCAAGAATCAACAATATTCTTGAAAAAAAATTATAATATAACTTTGTTGCTTTTTTCTGGTAATTATGATAATAAACTCAAAATCTGTCCTTTCTGTTTACACTGGCCCTAAAACTCGAAATTGCAGACTTAGTTTAGTCACAAAGTCCGAAAAGCACGAAAGGAATGAATAATGACTAAATAATAATAAATGATTGATATAGATCAAATAATAATCTAGGTTTGAAGTTCAAAATGTTAAACTGAGTGAGCAGGATTGTAGATGATTGGTGCTTACCAGGTAGAACATGCATGAAGACTGTGGGGAGTTTGTGGATGAAGAGCATGGCAGGATTATCTGCTATCGCCAGCAGCAGAAAGAAAACCACTGTGGAAGAACACGCCAGAGACAAAGCTGCTCGTGCTCCAAAAATATCTGCAAATCTGCGAACAATAAAAACAATTAAAAAAAAACACAAGTTTTTCTACTGGACAAAAACAGTTTAGGTCTCTGTTATGAGAACAGCAGCCTCTGAGAACATAATAATCTTCATGCACAACTATAAAAGCTTCTACTTACCTTCCAAACATTGGACCCCCAAGCAGCTGGATTAAACCGACCGTGGTTTGTAAGTAACCGAACCACAAGGTATTGAAGCCAAGTTTCTTTGCCAAATACTACAGAGATACATAATAAAAAATACATCTTCAAATTCACACAATCGTATGTGGTGAGGTTTACATCAGACCACCTCTACCAATCAACACATCCAAATTGGGACTTTAATTAAGAATGTCGTGTTTATTTTACTGCAGGGCACAAAGGAGGTCAGTTGGCTCCAATTACATTTTTTATTTCCTCTTTTTTTTTTTTTTTTTTAAAAAGGCAATGTTTTAATTTGTAAAACATTTCAAAAGTATGAGCATCAAAATTAGAATAAAAGTACAAAAATTATACATTATGCAGAATGGCCAATTTCATAAGAATTATATAATTTTATTGAATTATAATTATTGATGCATCAATATGAAGGCTACGTTGCTTTAATGTTTTTTCTGTCTGTTTTATTTTTACCATATATAAGCTACTTCTGGGTAGTCTGTGAATTTCCCCACGGTATCAATAAGTCTTATCCTTATACATAATAATGCGTCATAATGTATTAGTTGATTCGATTTTGTATTATCAATCAAAGTAACTAAGGTACCAAAAGGTGGAGGCCTACAATATTTGCCTCGAAAATGTAGTGGAGTAGATAAAGAAAATGGAAATACTCAAGTAAAGTACAGTACTTGAGTAAATGTATCGTTACTTTCTACTGCTTAAGAGTAGTTTAGAGTATGTTCACAGTATGGTATTAGTACTTTCACATAGTAAAGGATCTGAATACTTCTTCCACCATGAAGATCATTATACAACATATAACGTAAAACCTATAATAATGTAGTAAGTCAATCTATCTGCAACTAACATTTTAATACAGCAAATGTAAGTTGCTGATAATAGGCCGACGTGCTTGCATAATTTATTCAACCACATTTATGAATGCAGGGCTTTTACTTGAAATTAAGTATTTTTTTACATAATCTAACTTCTTATAACGCAATTATGCAATAGTAGCAAAAATAACTACCGTGAACGCGTCATAATACACATGCTCACTCGCACACTCAAAATAAATACTACAGGCAATACTACAGGCATCAATAATAACACGAACATCCAGAGTTTCCGGAAGCGTTTTCACGTTCAGGGCCGGCTCGGAAATCTCAGTCTCGTGCTGTTTGCGTAACAGAAATACTCACGGGGGTGACAGAAAGCTGCAAAAATATCCACGTAATATCCAAAGCAGCGATTATATAAACCACGTAAATGGTTTTCATCCTCTTGCGTTGTTCCGTCGCGTTATCCTGGGTGGGGGGTGAAGCCCCGGGGGTCGTTTCCTTGGTTGTTTCTCCTCTTACACTCATTTTTGCTTCTTGCAAGAAAACACGGTTTATACACAGTCACGTTAAAGTCCGGCTGCAAACATTCGGGCTGAATCAAACTGCGAAGAGGATCCCGGTGGTAAGTGTCCGGTAAAACACCCTTTGACCCGGTGAACTCTCACATAAACTAGCCGACCTCACGGTATAGTTGTACTTTGGAGCCGAACAGAGAGGCGACATGGAGGCGTCACCGAAGTAGATGTAACGCTAGATGTAGTTAACTAGTTACGGATAAGTATAATGGTAATTCAACATATTTGAGCATTGTTCACCAGAACAGCTGGACCTCACACTGTATGAACACAGCTGGAACACCTTCAGGGCTCCAGGCAGCTAGAAAGGTGTATTTTAACCCCGGTATTTAAACGTCTCTTCAACAAGATCCCACCAGATGTGGAATTTAGTTTTTTACAGTGATGCATTCAAAAGCTCCTACACAAATCGTACTTTACAATGTTATTGCTAATTTTAATGAAGCTATAGCGTAAATTCATACAGAAGACCATACTCTTGCGTGCCTAAGCCCGTAATTTATTTCACATACATTTGCCAATCACTTCTCACGCATGCGCACTCATTATTTACTTAGGCTGTCAATCAGGACATCATCATGTTCATAATCCCCCTTCCATCCCCCCGTAAAAGTCTATGGTCAATTGGTGTGTGTGTGTATCACTGTATTGTGTGTTTTTTTATTTTATTGCATTGTATTTTATATGTTGTGGTTTTACGATGTAAACCTGTAAATTGTAATCACGCTGTGTGGCAGAGTTGAAGATTAAAATATGTCCTTCATATCAGTCTCATGCTATCTGTCTGTCTGTCTATCTAAAGAAGTTCTTAAATCCCATACTTAGGTAAAAGTTGCAATACTGCAATGGAAAATAAGTAGCAATACTACCATTTAAATATATATATTTAAATGTGCAAAATAATTGTTTTACAAATAATAATAAAAAGGGAAAAAAAGGAAAAATAAGTAAAAGTACTCAAAGTGTTGCTCAGTGGCCCGTACCAGTGTTAAATTATCATGGGTGCAATTATTGGACTATTATTACTGATGCATTAACATGTAAACTGAACTTTTGCCAACGTATGTCGTATGTTGCAAGGGTATTTAAGTAGTTTTGGCCTACGTGTGATTTTGCCTTAACCTGGGTGTTATTTTGAGTTAAGGGATGACTGAAGTGGAAAATACCACTCAGGGTATCTTTTAAAACGACAGGTCAGTTTTCACAGTTTGTTAACGCCCTCCTGTGGTCGAATCTGCTGAGGTCAAGGTTCCAATATGTATGAACAACATCTGGACCCAAAAACTTGGAATTGCATAATTTCTGGGCCCCAAAGGGTGTTTGGAGTAATTGGATACTTTTATAAAGTATGTGATTAGATTGTTTACACTTTTAAGAATAAAGTCACAATATCTTTCGGAAAATTCATAGATAAAATGTGATATATAATGTCCTTTTTAAATGTGGTCGTTTTCCTGCTGGAAGAATCCTTTTTTAATAAATAAAATGGCTTTGGTTTGGTGTGAGAATTTAGAAGATATGGGTGGAGAATTACCATGAAAAGAAAGATGAGCAAGGTGAAATTGAAGACTTAATTTTAAATAATAACTTTGCTTCAACAGTAGCCATCCCCTGTTGATGAACACAGCTGACATGACCCAAACCCATAATATCAATGCTTTTGAGCAGTGGTTCCCAACCTGAGGGTTTGGACCCCTCAAGGGCAGTGAGATGAATACCAATATAGGAAATACTTTTATCATTACAATTTTACCTCCTCATGCAATGAAAAATAATCTAAGACAACATTTGCTTCGGAGTCACTGTTGGTTTATCTGGACATTTTTAGAAAACTACAGTTTGAGGACTTTTATTTTGAAGTTTACTCAGCGGTTTCTTATTTTGAAGTCCGTGAGCGACCTCCTTCTTCCGGAAGCATGCCCCATCAGCTGGTGTTACGTCCCCTCTGTTGTGTGTGTGCGTGCGTGTGGGCGTGTGGGGGTTGGCAGACTGTCAGTGGAGGATTTCAGTTCATCAGTTCATCAGTTTGTGAAACATTCCCCTCGTTTTTATGGCATGTAGCTCTCAGAAGACACAACGTTACAATGCAGATCCTCACGCCTCATGTCTACTGGGCTCAGCGGCACGGAGAGATTTATCTCCGGGTGGACCTGAGCGACGCGAAGGTAGGACAAGTCCCGCATAATACAGCTTTAACCCACAAAGACCTGCCGTTTACTGCTCAAGTAAAGCGTTTAAATGTATCTCAACTTTATTGGTATATAAATGCTGTGGGTGTGACGCTCGCCGGCTAACTAACGTGCAGCCTAACGTCAATCGTCTCCGCTGTCGCGAGCGTTAGCTAACGAACCGTTAGCGAGCTACGACGTTAACGTCAGTTGGCGTCCGTGATGTCCAGAAGAAAGCCACTAATAACACACGTTTGTTCCGTGTTCAGGGGAAAAAATATTTATGTATTTTTTTCGCTGAAATAACACTATTTATTTATCTATTTAACGGGTATTGATAACCGTGTATTGTCTGTCGTCATCGCTAACGTTACCCTTTTTTAAATGTCGCAAAGAAGTTCGTCGTTAAAAACTAACGTAAAATCGTGACCAACCGCCGCCGTGATATTTGAATTGGTGAAGAGTAACGGCTGAAAATGAGTTTCACTTCTTTGTGTTCAGTTCATCATCAACTAGAAAAACTAAAACTATTTTTAAATAAATACTTCTGTTCTCACTCTCAGAAAATTATATTATCAATATTATATATATAAAGACCCAGGCCAGCTCTATGATTTTATTTATGATTTTATTTGTTTCAGCCAAGTTACAAACAATATTATTTGAGTTGGGTGGGTTATGACCTCACTACTGAGCCAACATGGAATAAAGGTTTTCCTCCCGCTCCTCCTCCGATCCCCGTCCTGCATCTGTTAGACAAGTGTCTTATAAAAGATGCATGGCTTTTAATGGTTGTTCTGGATCCTGTTTGTCCTCCAACAGAAGGGCTTAATGATAACCGAAACAGGCTGAAGGAAGAATGCACGCCATGTTTTACATTTTGGGTCCATTTATCAATGAGGAAAGACTAAATATAAGAAACCTCTCTCAGTATAATGCAACACAATTCAGTAGCACCACCTTTACGTCTCTAAAAAGCTTGTAAAGTTTAAGCAACATCTTCATGAGTGTATTTTTTATATATATATATATATATACACACACACACATATATATATATATATATATATATGTGTGTGTGTATGTA
The DNA here is from genome assembly GCA_016806645.1 of Ophiodon elongatus. Classification (NCBI taxonomy): domain Eukaryota; kingdom Metazoa; phylum Chordata; class Actinopteri; order Perciformes; family Hexagrammidae; genus Ophiodon; species Ophiodon elongatus. Next base: position 590,938 of record JACSYO010000503.1, on the reverse strand, counting down.
TATATATATATATATATATATATATATATATACATATATATATATGTGTATATGTGTGTGTGTATGTGTATATATGTGTATATATGTATATATATATATGTGTGTATATATATATATGTGTGTATATATATAAACTTTATCTATCTATTGAACTTTGTACTTATTTTTAAAGGCTACGTCTGGTAATAGTCTACATTTTTCCAAACCAACAATAAATTAATCCCACTTGTGTAGCCAAAGCCTGATTGTAATCTTCTGTGCCATAGAGCTCCTTCATTGTCCAAAAACCCCACATACACCATCCTGCTGCTTTAAATATTCATAAGATATTCTTCTGCTGATTTAAAATAGTCCCTAAACAAATGTACTATTCACTCATATTTGAGTAACATTTGCTAAGAACTACAGTGCTTATCTGTTTTAGATAATCAGTCAGCTTGTTTAATTAAGGAAACTATAGCATTTGTGACCTGTTTTTAAAGGTTTACGTCTTCAGCAAGAACCAATGGGCTCGGGGTTGTGTGCAGCAGACAGCTTAGGGAAGTCTATAAGTATTGAGAGACTAATGCATGGTTTGTTATAATTGTTCAATGGGATTTGTTGACGGTGAGAAAAATATATGAAATATTAAGCAGACTTGTCCTTTCATTTTCATTTTGTGGGTGTCCGGTTGGTTGTGATGGCTGCCTTTTTGTGTTTTTCAGAATCTCGACGTCAGCTTGCAAGAAAACAACACACTTCAGTTCAGAGGTTGGCATTTTTATTGGTGAATGTAACAAGGAAAAATATGCTGATAAGAACAATTTAAGAGAAGTTGCATGATGACATTTTTGAAGTGAAATATTGTGAAATACTCCACAGACTTTATTATTATTTATGACGTCGGTTATGATATAAATTTCTGTATGAAACGCATTCTAAAGCCTAATGTTGTTATAATATGAACATGTTCATCTTCTTCCACAGCACAGGGCCATGGAGCTAAAGGAGATAATGAATACGAGTTCAGTTTGGAGTTCTTGGAACCTGTTAGACCTGAGGTATTAATCTTTTATCCATGTATGACTAATAACCAGTCAAATCGATTATGTTGAAATGTATTCTTTTTGCATCATTAAAATATGATTTAGATTAGAGAGAGCAGTTTTTGATTCAATTTATTTTGTGGTATTAACTATTTGGCACACTTGTAGTCGCCCTTTCTATTGTCTCTTATAGCGTTATCTTTCCAAGACCATCTTTAGTGGTGTGTCACTTGGGATGATGGATGTAAATGTCAGTGTGTGTGTGTGTGTGTGGTCAGCTGACACCTTCCAGCATTACTTACAGATCACTGGAAATAAATATTCAAAACAAAATAATGGCATTTAACTAAAAATGGTATAAAGACCTACCAGATTATTTGTCCAGTAAACATATTCTGCCAATACAATAGCACATTTCAGATAATTTTCTCTTGCTGTTCAGATGAAAAAAATCCAGTTTTATCACAACTGTAATACTGTACATGAACGACTACGTGATAATGCGTCATGCCGCTGATTGAAGTGCAGCAGCTAGAAATAACTGCCGTAAAGTCAAGGTGAACTGTGATTAAAAAAATGCCTTCTTGCTGGAGAGAGGCTTGATTGGCTGGTACATCACAGCCTGGAATATTCCATTTATTATTTATTTATTTATTTATTCTGAGACAAAGCTGCAGGGTTTTATTCCACCCTTCAACTAAAAGCATTTGTCACACAGTTAACTGTCCCTTTAACCATCTAAGGTTATTGATCATCCGTAGCAGATAAAATGCACTTAAAGTGGGACTCGCAGTCTTCTTGTTTTCTTCTTGTATATACGAGAACCGACTGTGTTCACACAACAGCTACTCGCATTATGTCATTGCCTTCTGTGTGTCTCGGTTAAGAAAACTTATATAAATGATCTAATACTGTTTTTTTCAGATCAACCATAAGTCCACCCAGCGTCAGGTGGACATCAAGATCAAGAAGCAGGAGGAGCGCTGGTGGGACCGGCTGACACTGCAGGGGAAGAAGCCTCTGTTTTTGGCCCCGGACTTCGACCGCTGGCTGGACGAGTCCGACGCAGAGATGGAGCTTCAAGCTAAGGTAGGAACTGGGAAAAGCAAACAAATAAGAATAAATCAACTTTGGGGAGAGAGTAACATGTGATCAAACATGGAAAGGGCTTTTGACTGCTAATGCAAACCTGGCGTGAGTCTGTTGTGAAGGGAGATTACTATATGTAGTGTTTGTTGGTGCAAAACATTTTTTAGGAGTTAATAATAGTCTCAGAAAACAAAAAAACAGAGGCCAAGTTGAATCTTTGTTTAGCGTGAGCTCAGCTCTTCAGGCTTAGACTTGCAAAGCCAACTCACAAAAATTTGCATCGCTCATTGTGGTCAGGCAAAGCTGAACATGCGAAAGGTGTAAATTCAAATAAGCTGCTTGACAGTTCTCTTCCTCACTGGGATGTTAACATGAACCCCTTCTACACATGAGTCGACTAAGCCAACTCCCGCTGGGCTGGCACCATTTTTAAATTGAAAAACATGGCAACTATTAAAGGAATGCTGTGTAAGTTTTCCTAAATGATTCAATGAAATCAATTTGGAGTAAAATATAGGTGAGAAGAGCAACATTAATAAGAGTCGAGGAGTAATTTCATCATCTAATCCACTCTGGATATTTTTCTGACTTGTTCGTCTTAGCAATGCTACTTCTTGCATTAATGATTTTAACCATCTTTCTTTTCTCTTTTTGTTGTACTATTAAATAGTTAGGGCTGTACCGAATAAAAAAATAAATGTATATTACATTTTTTTATATAATACATTCAAAGCTTCTATTGCGATGTGTCCTCATATTTAGTTTTTTTATACACATTTTTTACACACAAGTTATTATTCAGAATAAATGAGTTAGTCTTTTAAATTAAATCAACTGTAATGACTATAACAAGCGGGAGTACAACCAGTTTTTGACAGCAGTGAAAATTTTGTTTTTGAAGGCTAAACGCCAACAAATACGTATTGAAGCATAACATTTTGTTCGATTAAAAACGTTGGGAATTTTAGAAATGATTACACCTATCTGTCTTCAATACATATTTCCTTTTGGCTTAACGCTCTAGAGTTATTGGAAATGTTTGGATCACAAGAGGAAACTGGAATCTAATTCTACTAATCGTGTAATACTAACAACGTTAATGTAGCCCATCTGCAGCTGTGCAGAAACACTGGGTTGAAAAACAAAGAAAAGCTTTGCAGCTTCCAAATATATTAAGAACTCGAATGTCAAAGTTATGAATGAAGCTTCAAACTTTTTATTATTTTGCAAAATTCAAAAAAAATATTTTCTTTAATTTCCGAGTTTCTTATTAATAATTTAGACTCTGTCTTTTATTTGTAAATGTACTCACCAAATCATAAGAAAATAAATACTTTAGTCAGTATTGCCATCCTTACTCATAATCCCTATATTAAAACAAGTGAAGATGCCAGTGAATGTAAAACAACAATGTAGATCATGTTGATCATGGCAGAGTGAGATTCTCATGGTGTGATTTTCTTTCAGGAGGAGAAGATAAACAAGATAAGTGTGGAGTCAAGAGTTCGTAAAGACCGTGAGTCACACTGAGCTCTTCCCCTCATTAAAATGATATGTACTATCCTGTAGGAGGAGTTTTAACACCGTTATCCAGTTAATTTGAGTTATTTTCATTCTCTTTCCTCAGCCTACCTCGGGCTGAAGAAAGGATACTTGTTTATGTACAACCTGGTGCAGTTCTTGGGGTTTTCCTGGATCTTTGTCAACATGACGGTTCGACTCTTCATTCTTGGTCAAGGTTTGTAAAAAGCAAACAAACAAACAACACTGTCAGTTTATGAAGTGAAATTTATGTCCAGGTCATTTGCCACAGGAAGGCAAAGTTGCCAACAGAGAATTATTTTTATGTTGTCATGTTAATCAAAGGTTTATTAAAGATTGTGCGACCACCTTTAGCCCCTGAGCCTCTCCAGGTGTTGTCTAACCAGACTTTTGTACTGTTGCTCTAAATACACAGTATCTACATTACTTATCTTCCTACTGACAACGATTTGGTCTTGAACATGCCAACAGTTCTTCTGCTGCCGAAACCAAAGGGTCATGAGTGAGATTAACCTGTGAGGTAAAGATTCTGCTGCACAAGAGATGAAATTACAATTTCAATGGGTGCTTTTATCAGTATTTGTGGGGCCCATCGTCGTTTGCTTGAAGCAGTTTAGGCCGATAATGATCAGTTTCATTTTTTTTAAAGCCTTATAATTATCGTGTAGCATTAATTATTTATTTATTCTATTCTTAACAACATTGTATTGTATTAAAATGAAGAGATGAGAAACTATCATGAATTCACAACTCTTTATTTATTGGTAGGCAACATATTCCACTCTCTCTCTCTTTGTTCTGCTGTCGAAGACCCCTCGTTACACCAGCTTTCTATAAAAAGCCATTTGTGTGGTTTCGTGTGTTGTTTTTTTTTAGTCTTAAAAACAAGTCTTACAAATCATGTATACTTAACATCACTGCCAACAGTGGCATGTGGCACCACCTTCCAGACAGCTACTACTTTCAGGTCAATTCAGTATGCCATAAACAGCTGCTTTGCAGAGACATGAAACCTGCTTGAATCTATCAGTTTATTTTTAGTCTTCCTAATGTCAGTTGTTCTTCGTTTTTTCAGTACATCACACGGAGCTCTGTAAAAGTGAAAACAAAGACACTCAACGTGAAATAGTTGAGTAAGAGCAGAATCTGCAGACTGTAGAGGGATGGACTAAATATAGATTAAAAACAGGGATAAAACAAACGGTTGTGGTCCCTAATGGCTTTTGAATTTTATGGACAAAATAATTAATAAATAAAAATAATTAGCAATTTCTGTGCGAGTGTTTATGGAGTACAAAAACAGATGAACCTAATTAGCACCACTGTTCGGTAAAATAAAAAGAACAGGAGGTCCAGAAAACCCGGAGAGATGTCTGTGTTTTTGTTTGTGAGGAGCTATTCACAGATGAGCTCATTTGAATTGAAACAGGAACACGGCTACACAGAAGGGATTTGTTTTGTAAATGATGAGGATTATGGATAGTGGCTCATGCAGTGTGCTGTTTAATTATGTCTTGTTTGTTTCTCTGGCCCTCCACAGATTCGTTCTACGATACCTTCCACACCACGGCCGATATGATGTATTTCTGTCAGATGATGGCCGTGCTCGAGGTCATTAATCCCTTGTTGGGTCTGGTTAAGACTGGATTTTTTCCTGCTATGATACAGGTAATACAGGGGAGTTAGTCGCTTCTCATTTATTTGTGATTTCAAGCGTGGTGATGGAACTCCAACCTTAAACCTTGAAGTCATCAAAAAGAGTGCATTTAATGTAAATAGTAAAAATATGGAAAAAGGAATATTCACACATACACTGCATGGTCAATAGTATGTGGAATCATGACATTACACCCTTTTGGCAAATTCTGTGAGGTTTTCTTTCTCCATGTTTTTTTTTTCTCCTATAATTAACTGTGTAAAAATGCCCCACTTAAAACCCATTAAAACTACAATTTCCACTAAGAGCATTACTGCTGTATCATGCAGCGCTGCAGTGTGCCATGCAATGCATACAAATCAGTGTTGCTAATTATTGACATATCCGAAACTGAAAATCATCCCCATAGCATTTAGTATACAGTACTGAAGTTGGTGAAGAGATTTAACTCTGAAAGTGGAAAATAATATTAATATGTTTATTTACGGCCCTCAAAGTTGGAAGAACAATATTGTCTAAAACATCACCGTGTGCTGTAGCATTAAGATTCGATGTAATTTGATCTGAGATCTCTTGTTGTACTTTGTGCCGTTGCAGGTGGCGGGGAGGAACGTCATTCTGTTCGTTATCTTTGGCAGTCTGGAAGAGATGCAGAACAAACCTGTTGTCTTCTTCGTGTTCTACCTGTGGAGTACCATCGAGATCTTCAGGTCCGCTCAAATCCCCTCCCCCCCCCCTCTCTGGTGAACATGTGTTGTTGCCTGCTGTAACATCAGCTCTTCCTTCTCCACATCAGGTACCCTTTCTACATGCTGGCCTGCATCAGCACTGAGTGGAAGCTGTTAACGTGGCTGAGATACAGCCTCTGGATCCCTCTATACCCACTGGGAGTAGTGGCTGAAGGTCAGTGCCTAGTTCACTGACAAAATGGTGGTTTAACGTGTGCGTGTGCGTGTGTGTGTGACTTTAAAACAAGTTGCTCTGGTGTCCTAGGTGACAAAAATGTCTGCGTCAAAAACTACCATGAATTTGTATATTTTATATTTTCAACTTTCACAGAGTTAAATCTTTAAGCCGACATCAGTCCTGATCATAACTACCAAATATTCATTCATTTTCAGAATTTAAACCTTTAAATGAAGGTTTGTTCACATAATGCCATTGTTGTTTTTATGAAAACATTTGATAAATTTAAGTATATTAAATGCATGGGGGATTTTCTTTTCACAATCTCAATGATTAACAACAACATTAATGTTTATGCATATTGTCAGATTAAAATCAGATTGTCAGACTTGTATCCCATTGCCATGCATAATATTATACATTATATTATATCATTTTTTCAATTTAGAGCTCTAGCTTCAAAATTGTAGTTTTTACTATTTTCCACCAGATTGAGCCCTTTTTGGCAAATACGAGATATTTTCCTGGTTTCCTGCACACACACTTTTTTTTTTTAATCGAAGTCAGTGTTGTTGATAATCATTTATATATTCCAGACTGTGTATTGAAAAATTGACCTGAGCATATCTACAGAAAACAATTCAACTTTTGTGGGGGGTTTTATGTATCAAAAAGAAACGTGGGTATTATGTAAACAAACTGGCATTTAAAGGGTTAAAAAAAGTACAATATTAAAAAAAATATATTAATATGTAGCAGTTGTAGGAAAATGTTTTATCCGTAAGTGTCTGAGTGTCTGTATTTTGGCTAAACAATTTATTATAGACTTATTGTAGGAGCTGAGGTTGAATTTCCAAGATTCAAAGAAAGAAAAAAAAAATGTAATCACATCCTTGCCAAAATGTGTACCACATGCATTACACCAGCCAAAATGAGTGAACATTTTAAAAGCCCAAAATGTCCCTATTGAGGCACAGGGGTCAAACTGAAGTCTTGTGAAGTGACGGGCTTACACGTGTTACGTGTTTCTGACAGTGTGTCGTTCTGTGCATGTTTCCAGCTGTGGCTGTGATCCAGTCCCTGCCCATCTTTGATGAGACGCGTCTGTTCAGCTTCCCCCTCCCTGCGCTCCTGGGACACTCTTTTAGCTTCTCCTACACTCTGCAGCTCTACCTGGTCCTCATGTTCCTGGGTGAGACATCTTTTAACACATACTTATTTTTTTGGGCTAAAAATCCGAAAGAAAAATGAAGAAATTTCGGGGTTTTGTTATGGTAGAAGGTAGGCATTAAATATTTTTGTCATCATCTTCACTGACAAAATTCAGGATGTTAATTGATTCGTATAATTGTGTAAAGTGGGACTTTTTGCCCATGTGATTCTACTTCATCAGCAGAGTCTTGTGATTGGGTCGCTCACGACACGTGAAAGTGTCTTTTCGTCAGACGAGCGAACAATGTTACTGCTCTCTTTCAAATCGCAGCCGTACCAGCATTTTCCCTGAAATGTTACGAGGTCTTGAAGTGGGAAATTGGAGGTAGAGATTTCTCTGAATGGGCCTTGCTCCCATTCACACATGGGCTTATGCATGCAGGAACTGTTACTGAATATTTGAGGGATAGACTGCAAAGGGATTTAATCTAATCCTGTTTGAGTGCACACTGATTTGAAAGATAAACGGAGACATGATGGTCACTGTGTCATGATTACCAAACTCAAGCACGCTCAGATTGTTTGCTCATCGATTGTCACGGTGTAATTAATTGAATAGAAGACAATGCCGCTGTAGGAAAATGACATATAGAAAATCAGCTTTGGAAATTCTAAAGTGTATGTTTTCTTTAGTAAATTCACTTTAACAAGGGTATGCTACTTAGGAGAGAGAGATAGTTAAATCTGACTGTATTTGGGGTACAGTGATTTAATTGGATTTTGTGCTGTGCAAACAGGGCTTTTTGTGTGTTAGTTTACCGTGACAGAAGAATGACACCTAGCCCATCAGCGTAACACTGACGGAGACAGTTTCTTCTCCTCCCCAGGACTTTTCATCAATTTCCGCCACCTGTACAAGCAGAGGAGGAGACGATACCGCTCGAGGAAACGGAAAGTCCAGTAAATCGTCAGTTTATTTCGAACACACTCTGAACTGCCGTCCACTTAAAGATAAAGCTGCTGTTTCTTTTTTCCTTTTTAATTGCCTTTCCTTATCTTCCCACACACACACACACACTGACCTGATGTTGGAGTACTGGTCACCTTCTTCCTCCACTGGGTGAACTGTTAACCATCTCAAGTCCAAATCCTGTAAAATCCTACTGTACCAGCTTGACGACTCACTGGTGAACGGAGGTCACCTGAAAACACTGTGCCGGTTGATCCAGTGCTTTACTATTACCATGTTTAGTCTATTATCAATGTTCATATTTATCAACTTTTTTTATATTATATAATTATATTGATGTAATTTCTTTTCTCTGTTGTTTTACTTGTTCCGGGTGACGCAAGAGGGTTTACTTTATCTACATCCAGAAGTCTTTTTTTTTTTTTTTTTTAGAGTTGTAGATTAAGTGGTTTAGGGAAACCATTTCTGTGTACAAATGCACTGCAACAGATCTGACATTTCCGCTTTATTTATATTTTTCACATTACTACAAAATCCTTGTTTGTTTGAAAATAATATTTTTACTCTCAAAACGGCTCTTCAAATTATTGGCTTTATTGGTCTTTTAGCCAATTAATTATAAATCGTAGATTATTCAGTCAATTTTAACCTATTATTTTTACAACCTGTTCTAATTCCAAACTCCTCAAATACGGCAGCGTGGTCAGACCAAGACACTCCACCGACCCCTCTCGTGTCAGTTTTGCGCGTGCAGAGCTGCCTCTAGTGGCCGTAGTAATTATGACGGGAGTGGAGAAAAGGAAGAAGTCATGTGACGTAGTCAAGGAAGAAGTCATGTGACCAAACAAGCGACCTAGCAAGTCCACACTTTAACCCAGGAGACCGCTGTTTGTGATCCACGTGATAATCAACATGTTGACTTCTTTTAACTTGTGACATAATTGACTTACGTTACTTAAGTTACGTAACGTAAGCAGCAAACATACTTATTTGAACCCAAACCCTGATTTGGGAGTGAGAACATGTTGATTTTGGTTATAATGTTGCTACATGCTAATGCACTTGAAAGCCAATACAGTTTTGATACTCTCTCTGTGGTTTGTTCAATGATGCTTCCTCTATCTGTGAATTTAGAATAAACTGCATTATTTTGAATGCAAGAAACAAGCAAATTCATGTGATCGTCTCCCTGATGTTGGGGGTGTTTGCTTGTTTTCTTCAGGGATTTGTTGTGTGAAAACAGCCTGTAAACAAAATGTTTTTCGTCAGACCGAATTCCCGAATGTCAGAACGTACTGTTTTAGATTTTAGGAGTTTGAAAATTGTTCCTGCTCGCGACTGCATGTAGACGTAACAATCTCAGTTATGTTTCAAGTCTCTGAAAGTTGATTTTGAACTTGTAGATTCTTGGAAAATCCGTCTGCAGTGAAGTCGAGTTGATAAGCTAACACGACTTGTATGGTTCTTGAATCGATGGAAATATTATTTCAGATGCCTTTGCATGAAAACACTATAACCCGTCAGTTTTTAATTTAGATAAGCGTTGTTTTTATTCCTACCACTGACACTTGGATGAAGCGGTCAGTCATTTACTTCTGTGAATATTATCAACGCAATGCAAATTACTGGAGAAGGAAATCTATATTTCTTTTCCTGATATAACTCACATCCTTCTCATGGCCTTTATATTAGTTTTATTTAACCTGCAACACACGATTAAGCTTTTACCTCATGACATGAAGTTATAACTGTTCTTGTTAAAAACTGCAAAAGGGACATGGCTCATAATGATTTGATAACTGTGAGAGATACATTCGCTACCTGATGCAAACAGATCTCGATACTTTCTACAAAACAAATCTTACTTTACCGTCATAAACATTCTCCACATTGTTGTTTGAACCGGGGATGTTTTGGTCATGTGGTAAGAAACGACAAATGTACAAAACATCCTTTTCAGTAAATATCTTGGACTTGATTATTTCTAATAAACCAAATTTAGGGGATACTTATCAAAACACTTTGTTTTCCAAAACATCTCGTCATCATATTTATTTACTCTCAAATATTGATATCTGTGTCAACGTCATAAAATCAAGTATTGGTTTGCCTCAATTTCTTTTCAAATTTTGTTTCTAACGAGCAGCAGCTTCTTAAAACTGTCAGATTTGATGAGTGGAGTTGAGTTTTACTCTTGAGGATGAACATCAACATCATCCGGGGAACTCTAGTGGCTAAAGGGACAGATGTAACTTGAACATTTTAACAGTCTATAATAACAAATGTTGTGAGTTTTGTAACGAATCTTTGATTTGATGGTTTGTTCCATTTAAAGCTCACATGTCCCAGCTGAACTGTTCCTGATATAAACTCATTATAAATGAAGTACTTGTGTACTCCACTGACTGTACACAAGTCCTTTTTGTTTTTTCATCTTTTCCAAACTGTTCACCTTTTGAGCCTTTTGTTTGTTTTATATTTATTTGTGTTTACAGAAGTTTTTGATTTTAATCTATTTGTTTCAGATAGATTTTTTTCTAAAGGTAATGATGGGAAGGACGTGTAATGGAATTGCAGCTTCATTTAGACATTTTTAACCCAAATTCAAACTTGATTGTACGTCACAATCAGGGTTTCCTGACAAAATAAACATCAGAGTTCCTATTTTCGAGTTGGTGTGTGTTTTTTTTCATTTTTTTTTCTCAGTTCCTGTCGTGAAATGTCAAAAGTGTTGTAAAGATTATTTTGTTGGTCTTTTGCCTTTTCTTAGATATTGAGTGTAACGGCAGAGAGCAAACATGGTGGCAGGAGACCGATATGAGATGAAATGTCCTCCAGGATCAAACTAGGAGCGGTGCAGTTGTTTGTTATGCATCTTAACCAATCTGCCTTCAGGAGGCTTCAATAGATTTTACTTTACAGTCCTGTAGCGTCTGAGGTTGTTTGTTACCATGGCACATTTTAAAATAGATTAGCGTACTGATGGCATAACATGAGTTGGTATTTGTAGTTAAAAATATAGCTTCTAGTGTTGGTGAGTAGAAAAAGGAACTTGCACACCTATTATTGAGGTAGATGGGTAGGTTTTATCTTCAAAATATCAGAAGTTACATTTTTCCTTCAGTGTTTTATAAGAAAACTTCATTCTGAATCATATGGGACCTTTTTTAAAGGAGACATTTCATCCTCATTTTCAGCTTCATACTTCTATATATTCGGTTTCAACTAGAACATGTTTAATATTGTTTGATATTCAAAAAACACATTATTTTCCTCACGTCTGAATATACCTGTAGTATCCCTCAGTCTGAAACACTCTCTCCTGAAGCCGCCCTCCAGAAAAAGCCCAATCTGCTCTGATTGAGAACGATATTGTGCACCTTTGGTATAGTTCTGAAGCCGTGGGTGATACTTAGATGTATTAGCGGTATCATTGGTACATCTCTAGAATTACAGTCCAAACTCTCTTCACTAACCAACTGAATAATAGGTGATTATACACCAATGAAAATATATTATAGTTATGACTATTATAATGAATTTCTACCCATAAATACTGCTAAATCCTACACATTGTTCCTTTTAAATTTGAACTTTGACATACAATGTTTTTACACTAAATGTTGTCATACAGCAGGTAACGACAAACGGTGTATGAATTGGACAGTTTTAAGTTTTAAAACACTGTAAATCATCACTGAAGCAAATATCTCCAGCAAAAACGAAAAGCTCTTGTTTTCCACGTGCAGGTTCACGTTTTTATTTTATTTTTTTAATACATTTTTAATTTTATTTTCTCCCAGAAAAGAAAATACAATAAATTCCCCACGCCCCCAGAACGAGGCTACACCTGTCCACACCCAAAATAACGCGCAAACTCCTCCCGTTGGGCTCCGAGCGTCTCATTAGTCTCCATCCAACAGGCGCCGCGCGCGGAGCCGCCCACGAGGTCTCACCCCAAACCGGCAAGCTGCGACCAGCGCTTTGAATGTTGGCGTATTGATACAGTGTCGTGTGTGAAAGGGAAGGTGCGAGGCGTTCGGCTCCTAATCCTCTTAGCGGCATTATGCTGAGCCTCGTTCCAGCCCCGACATGCAGTGCGCCCTTCTAGCTCCCCAAAATTCGGAGTCAGCATCTCTGCGTTACGCACAGCTGGAGGGACTGTCCGCAGCGGCGAGGGGCCGAGCAGCCGGCGCCACAGGTAGGACCCCGCACCACCTCTCACTGCACACAGACGATTCCCAATTGCATTTCTTTTTCTTTTTCTTTTTTTTTTTTGGTGAAGGATTATCGGTTATCTGCGCTGTCCTCATTTACTCCACACTTTCAGCCCCAACGCGCCCTTCTAGATCACATACTGTGATGTTTTGTATCAACACGGAGACCATAATGCACAGAGGTGCGTGGTTAATTCAGGTTTTATTCATGGTCTATTTCTGCAAGCGCGAATTTCATCACGTCATCTCCTTGTGTGTGCGTGCGCGCGCGCGCGCGCTCATGCCTAATTTAATCAGAGGCTATTTCGGATTTAATTGCTTGATTGTGAGACAAGTCCGGGGTTTATTTCTTTCCGTTTGAACACGTACAACATGTCTTCAATGCACTCCTGTTTTGTTAGAAGCCACAGCTTGTGTGATTATGTAGCCATAGTAACAGGTGGCTGTCTGCATCCCCCATCACCCCGACCACCCCCTACCAACCCCCCCAAATAAAAAAATCACACACACACACACACACACACACACTACTCTTCTGTAGATCTTCCTCTGCAGCTATGCAAATTCCATGACATTACAAATGTTGACATGTTGATGCGATCTGTATCTGTTTCCAGTCCTTCCACAGGTTGAAGCTGCCCGCTGTAAAAGATGAAACACACTCCGCGTACGTGTGCGTCTCCCCTCCCTGTCGGCGGCGTCTTCTTCTCGCCACATAGCGGAGCTGGAGCCATCGAGGAATAGCGATGCATCTGACATAGCTTCCTGTTTTGGAGTCGAGACCACGAGGGCAATGAAGGTGCACTCGCCTCCGAGGAGGAGACTCCAGCGCAGTCGCGTCCTCTTCCTCATCTCAGGTGTGCTGCTGTGTTTCGTCTACACGCTGACTCTGAAGGCCAGGCTGTCGGAGCTCCGAGCCTCCGCCCAGACGGATGACGCTCTCGGTGATGATGATGTTGTGGAAGTCAACATTCGGGAGGTGATGGCATCCAATGAGACGAAGGAGGAGGAGGAGGAGGGGGAGGTTGTCTCACCTGAGAGCACCAAACCTCCTCCGGTGATAATCGTCAACAGGACAGATATAGAACAGTGTATCTACGTAGACCCTCAACCTCAGAAACCTCGTCCAACTCCGCCGCCTACACCCACCCCTCACCCCCCACACCAGCCCCCTCACAGGAAGGGTGATTACCCCGAGGACCTCTTCTCAGTGGAGCAGCGACAGCAGGGCTGGGTGACCCTGCACCTCATAGGCATGGTCTACATGTTTGTCGCCCTGGCCATCGTCTGTGACGAGTTCTTTGTTCCCGGGCTGGAGGTCATCACCATCAGGCTGGCGATCTCCGACGACGTGGCCGGGGCCACCTTCATGGCGGCCGGAGGCTCGGCCCCGGAGCTCTTCACCTCCCTGATCGGCGTCTTCATCTCCCACAGCAACGTGGGCATCGGCACCATCGTGGGCTCGGCCGTCTTCAACATCCTGTTTGTGATCGGCATGTGCGCCATCTTCTCCCGGGAGATGCTGCACCTGACCTGGTGGCCGCTCTTCAGAGACGTGACCTTCTACATCCTGGACCTCATGATGCTCATCGTCTTCTTCCTGGACAACATGATCCTGTGGTGGGAGAGCTTGATGCTGTTGATGGGCTACATCAGCTACGTGAGCTTCATGAAGTTCAACAGTCAGATCGAGCGTGTGGTGAAGACCCAGATCAACAGGCACATGAGTATCGTCAAGGTGTGGACCGCGGAGGAGCCGGAGAAGGTCAGTCGGTGACAGTAGCTTAGAGATGGAGATCGTGCAATTCACATCAATATAATCTGTGTTCACACTGAGGTTGTAGAAAACACCTCTCTGCCTGCCGGTCTGTCCATCAAAGCTGATTTAATAATTAAATACAGATTGCCTCAATGTCCAATCAGATATCTGATTGGACAATCAGCTCTACATTCAACATTGGCAGCTCTAAATAACTGATTACAGCCACAATTTGGCTCCTTCATTTGCAACATCAAATGCATCTAATTCACGATGCACTGAACAGAATCCAGTGAGAATAGCAACATAATTTTAGTTTCTGATCAGTTATGTTCCTGTTGTCAAGAGCAGGAATGACTCTGTAGTGTCATTCGGTTGAAAGTCACCGACTTGGTCAATCAACAGAAACAAACGGCAATCAACAACACTTTGGTTTATAATAGATTAATAATTCAAGTCATTTTTAAAACAGAAATACAAAAACAATCATCTGTTCTAGCTTTTTTTTTGTTGTCATATTTTAAAACAAACTGAATATCTTTGGTGTTTGTATTGTTGGTTGGATAAAACAAGCAATTTGAATACGTAAACTTGTGCTCTGAGAAACTGTGATCTTTTTTTTCTCCAGTTTTCTAGCATTTTTATAGTCCAAATAACTTATGAATTAGGAAAATATTAGTTTTTTGCCCTTTTTTTAAATCAATATCGCACAGAATATCTTCCTGATGATATTTTAATACCACAAAATGGCAAATTACAGCAAAACTCAAATGCATTGTTCATTTGATGGTCAGTGCAAGTTGTTCAGCAATATTCCAGTAAAAAGAAGTCGTTACTTATTTAAAACAATAAATTAAATAACTAATTATTTTAGTTTTAGAAAATGCAATTTGAAGTGTTGAATGAATTCCAACAGGTGTTGATTTAAAACTATTTCGCTGCTGTGCAACATAAAAAAAAAAAAAAAAAAAAGCGGTAACCAGATGTAACAAAAGACGCCGACAACACAGAGCATTTGTTACCAGATCAACTTCCATCTGAACCCTTTCATCTCCTCGCAGTTGGAGCTGCAGCCCGCTCACATGCAATGAAAGAGGGACAGAGATGTTGTGGGTCTGAGCAGGCGATGCCCTGTATTTGTGTAAAATCCTTTGATGATGCTGAACAGAAAGGACTCCAGGTGTCACAGACGGCGCGTCACAGTAATGAAGTGATTTGAAACGTCAGCCCGTCTCGGCCACAGCCCCGAAAATACCAGAATGCAGACGTGTCATTTCATGTCGAATGAACAACAAACGAAGGATTAATGCGCTTTTTTTTTTTTTTAAAGGGGCCTTTTATGCCTGAAGACCAAACAGCGTCCTGCTGCTCCCAGAGAGCAGTAAATGTCTGAGCCCCTTAATTAACATGCAGAGCTGTGTTTCAGTATTTCAAGTAGCGGCAGCACATTCTTCAATTAGCCTGAAGCACGTCTGCAGTCCGCGTGCGCTCCCCCAGTGATGCCACTGGGCGTAATGACGCATGCTGCCACATTAATGGGTCAGAATTACTGGAATCTAAAATATCCTCTTCCAGGAGTTCCAGCATTATGCACTATGCAACACTTTTTCTTTGAGTATTTACAGTCGTGTCTCTTTAATCGGTTCAGAGAAGGATACCTGTTGGATGTAGGACGCGGGGCATTAAGGAGCGCGTCGCAGAGACAGAGCACTCGGGCAGGAATCACTTAAGAACAGATTAATTAGCACGGAGGAGTGATTCGAAAGATTGTATTTTATTAGCAGCCAACTGAAATGAATAATGAAAAATCAATATTCCCTTCATCGCAACGACGTGATGCGCATAATGATTTGCCAATTTACTGGGAACAGATTTTATTTGGCTTGACGTCACGCATCTTCCGTAATAAATAACATGTTCCTAACGTCACCTGTCATGTATCACGTCGCCCATCCCCGTCACTTTGACTGCCTCTTGTTTTTATCAGGTCACGTTTTAGCATCTAACTGCAAACCACTGCTTTTTTTTTAATTTGTCACTACTAACGATGGCGGCTGCGGTGATGTTTTCAAGTCCCTTTTTATTATTATTATTATTATTATTATTATTTTTGATTTGCCCACAAGCAGAGCTGACCAGGTGATGCTCATCATCAGGGTTTGTGCAGTAAAGAGACTTTGGTGAATCTGACTTCCTGGATTCATTCCAGCAAGCCTTGCTGGAAAAAGTAAAGCGAGGTTAGATGAGAATACGAAACGGAACTTGCACGAGACTCGATGTTTGTGCCACATGTGAACTTGAGAGTTTTTTTTTTTTAAATAAATAGCTAGGTGAGTTCATTTCAACAAGTCTTTTGAACCAAGTCCAAAGGCAAGTGAGACCTAGATCCTCTCACAGCTGCGGGCCTGCAGGCCCCTCCCCTTTTTTTTGTTTTCCCATCATGTAGTCTTCCCATGCCACAATATTACACAGGCCTGGGTTAGACAAGAACATCATGTACAGGCAACATGTGAGCACCGCATCATAATGAAAGGGTTAGAACCATGTTTCGACACGGGGCCTCAAGGTGAAGTAATAAAGCAGGATCAACTTCAAGGCTTAAGGTTTGTAATGTGCTTTTTTGCTGATAGCAAGAAAGTCATACATGCTGTAGTGATTGGATTACTGTACAGTCCTTTGTCTGGTCTACTCAGGAACACTGTTGCACACCTGTGGGGGAGATGTCCGTCCGTCACCCCCCCAGAAATGTTCCTCGACAGTCTGAATGTGCTTCAGACAATGTGATTCATTCTCTCTTCAAGTAGACATTACTCCACTGTATCTTTACAAAGCAAATCGTTATTTGCTGCTATATTAATGCTGTGAATTTCTATTTTAGTACAGTTTTTTTTTTTTAAATCAAACATATTTTGATTCATGGAAAAGGAAATTTGAACGACTGAATGTGTGACGCAGAATCTTTTTGACCGTTCGGTTTCACGGTGAAAGAAACACATCTCTGTATATGTTTACAGGTAAACTGAATTACTGAGGCGCTACTAACTGATTAAGCTGTCACTGATTTTACAGGAGAGTGAGGCTCCACCAGCACCACCTCCTCCTGCCGCTGCGCCCTCTGCTGCTGCTGCACCTGCTACTGCTGCTGCACCGCCTCCTGCTGCTGCTGCTGCACTGAAAGCTAAAGATGAATCCAAACGAGAACCTGAACCACCTCCGAGCTCCCCTCAATGCATCAAACCGCCATCAGAGCCACACGATGAGAAAGCAAGACTCAAGGTATGAAAAGCTGAATGTATTATTGTTGATGTGGACTGATGTTGGGTTGACATTCTTCATTTTGGTAATTTATTAAATGGCTGTCAGTATTAGAGGTCCAAATTTATTGCACCTTATTTTCTATGGACATCTTAACTGAGTCAGTGAATTAGTCAGTTATGATGTTGGTGATTTAATTCCTCATGTAGAGGGAGAAATTAATCCCAAAGAGTCCCCCCCCCCCTCCGGACTGTGATGTAAAATAACTTCTGCAAGTCATGGAAAAGTTGTTTTCAAGGCTGCACAAGGTCTTCAATACAGTTAAATGCTGGTGTCTCGATTCCTGACAAATATCTGTTCAACACTACACACGTCCCGGTTTTCACCACAACTAAACTTTGCATTGCATTTTCAGCTCACACACAGACATTAATTATGTTCTGTCCCCAACTAATTATTACAGAACCCGATACGAAACCTAAACAAAGAACCACACGTCTGACTTCAAAACTGAACTATTTATTTGTGTGCCAAATCAATCAACGCGTCGTTGTCATGGCGGTTGCCATGACGCCCATGGCTCCATCTGACCGCAAACGGTTAGCTGTCACGTTGGAGAGAAAGTCTGTCTTTTCTAAAGAGCTCCTTCCTTCATCCAGCAAGGAAATGCTGCGTTGAGCACGCACACTGCAAGAGTACGTTTCTGGCTACGGTGGAAATGTCAAAATAAAAGGTCACATCAAGATTACCAGATGGCAAGATACAAAAGTCTTCATTTAGCCGGCAGCCTACGCTTGTGCACACTGACAAATACCTTGTTTAGTTTTAAAAGGCATCCGACAATCAATAATTATAAAAGGCCAATC